>JAZHYW010027998.1:0-13869 GCA_037355805.1 Ixodes ricinus | reverse complement strand
TCAGATACCTTATATCGTACGCCGCCTATGTACACGTGATGCTCACCTTGCCATTGCTTTTCGAGGATACTCTCTTTCTGGGGACTTCAAAAACTATCAATCCACCTCTTAGTGGAATTATGAATGCCGACAGACAGATCGCTAAAATTGTTTCGCTTACATTGTCACAGTGGCGGTCACTTTGATCCCTTTTTTTCACAATAAATAACAAAACATCCAAAACAAATGTCCATATCAAAGTCTCGGATGGTACATTAGTAAAATAATGACTTCAAGATTTGCTGTTTTCGTTCACATCTAGTAGTTGCAAATGAAGGAACAGGATAACAATATCAAAGAAAAACAGCATAAGAAAAGTAACACTCAGGAGCACACGTACAGATGAGTACTATTTCTGGGAATCTATCTCAATTCATAACAAAAAATGGCTTGAAAAAGAAGGCATGGGGTTGATGACGGGGACCCTTACGAAGAAGCGCAATAGACGCTTGAAGAAATTGTATTGAACTGCCATAAGAATGAATCGCTTCCGTATTTTGTTTCGTATTTTATATTATTCTACGCGACTGCAAGAAATAAGGCTTACGAGTTTATATATAAATGTGATACCGTAATAATGTGTATATTTAGAAATGTGTTCTGTGATTTTTCTAGTCTTACTTTAAAGCATGAATACAAATGCCAGTATGGTAATCGTTAGGGTTTCCTACACTTTTTAAGGCAATAGGTAATCCGAATCTTCGGAACACGCCACGTTTTTGATTATATTCTCCGTCTTACTGAGATTTACTTGTAAGCCTTTATGAATTGTAAGGCACTTCTGGCCGAGTGAATTATTGCTCAATTGAATTAATTAAATTTCAAACCTTTTTTTCTGCAAAATATGGCATTACATTAACTTTAGTGAAAAAGAAAACTGTTTCTTTTTTTGGATGATATGTTTTTATAGAGAATTCAGGTACCGATGGTCGTATACGTTTAAGGTCATGTGACGTAAGTGTGTGTGCTTCTTGAGTCACCTACATAAGTGTTGCGTATAAACATATATAAACTTCATTTCAGCTTAGTTACCAACGCGGCCGATGTTATGAGCCGAAGGAGAAAAACATCTCAAGGGATTCGCATGATACTTTTTCTTGATTCATTTCTAGGTATGCTCGCCGTGCAGTTTAATGGCCCGTCTGCTACGCAAGGATGCACCCTGGCGATGGACCGCAGAGCAACAAACTCTTTGAAGACTTGAAAAGTGTTTGTTGAGTGACCCGACTATCGCCGCGACTGCGCTGACCTGCTAAGGCGACCTATCTTCACACAGATGTCAGTGGAGAGGGACTCGGTGCTTGTTTTATTTTAACGAGTAGCGATATTGCACCGCAGCGTGTTGTTTCATATAGTCGCCGTCTGATGGTCGCAAGACAGCGTTATAACTCTTCAAAGAACGATTTTCTTGTACTAGTCTGTAGGTATAACACTACATTACATATCTCTGGATGACACTTCTGATTGTGACGATTCAGCGCGGCATATGGCTCAAGCAGAAGATCCGGCAGCCAAACTGGCTCGTTGCTTGATTTTGCTTCAGGGCATAACTGCGATTGTTCACCGGGTGGCAAAGAACTCTACGATGCAGACTTTTCCGTCATCGATGAAGGACGCCTGGATTCTCTGACCACGTGCTGCTTTTTGTGCGCCTACATTTGAAGCGCAGACGCAGGCCAGAATGAACGGCGGCTCCCAGGACATCATGTCTTGGCTTCGTTGACGACGGACCGCCGACATTTAATCACGCCACTTCGCGGCCTTCCACACATAGATTTCATGCCAGGTTACTTCGCCATCACAGTTCAGCACTAAACATTGGGTGCCAGTTGTCCCATTTTCGCTACGCTGGAGCGGTACTGCATCTTTGCCCGCGACGACCGTACGGTACGGGGCATCTAGGGCACGTGACAGAACTTTCCAGAATGGTTTAGAAAGGTACTGGTGGTCCGGACTTCCGGGACTACGAGGACTGTTTTCCAACGTCGTCAATGGTACGCCAAACCGCTGATGCGAAATGACGCTTCGAGACGGGAGACGACGCTCTCCCCATGAATCAATTTCCGTAAAGAGTTTCCAGCAATAGAAAGAGAGGTCATCCTGGACTAAGTTTGAGGGAGCTGCTGAAGGGATGGAATAAGCCAGTCGTCAAAGCAGCCCGTGGACCGTACTTTTTTTCAGTCCTATTCGTACAAAGTAGGACGGGAACGCTAGGGTTTCAGCGTTGTCTACGGGCAGGTTAATCCGGGCGCGAAGACAGACGTCTAATCGCTCCCCCGCATTGACGACAAGGTATGCCACGGCTGCGCCGCTTCGGCATTTTATTTTACGGACCGCAGGAGTATGGACACCTATAGAAGGCAGCCCTTCGTAGCGACTAGGAGGATGCGATTTGTACATGTTCAAAGGTGATTGCCGCTTTCGACTATGCGCTGCACCAGCAACCTTTCATCGTGGAATGAAAAGGACAACGTACTGGCACAACTAAATGAGCGAGCTGCTCGTCTGCCCTTGACGGCGTCGTATTGTTTACTGAGCTACTTCAACGAGCAGCTTCGCGACGACTCGCGAGCTGTTTTCTTGCAAGCACATACATACCTCTGGACTCGCCCGCCAAAGCCGTCGAAGTATAGGTTCGCCAATGACGGACTGAGGTTTCTGGGCCACGTGTTTAGCAGCGAAGGCGTTCGCCAGAGACCGAGAGAAGGCTCGTGCCGTCACGGCATTTCCAGCGCCGACGAGGCCCAGATTGAGTCGTGCGAAGATTCTCTTTGAATATCTGCGCACTATCAGCCAATTCTTTAGCGATTTTGCGAAAGTATTTTCACTACCAGCTCCACAAACTTCCACGACGAACCAGCGTAGATGTTTGAATGGGCCGAGGAGCAGCAGCAGGGATTCGGCGAGGCTGCAGAGCGAGACCTCCAGACTTCAAGTTCTAGGACATGTCCATCAGGATGCGGAAACCGAGATTCAAAGGGACGTTAGTAGCGCAGGACGTGGCATGGTACCCATGGTTTAAGTGCAAGAAGTTGAAAGGCGAGCCATAGACCGACGCAAGTTAAACCTTTTCGAAGTCGCAAAGGAATTAGTCTACTGCTAAAAACGTAATGTTTTTCGGTCACGCTATGCGCGATCGTGAAGCGTCTCCGTACTTGTACGCAGAGGCGCGTTCCCCGTTGGTACTGACCGTCACACGCGCTTTGCCGGCGTGCGAACCTCATGGACCACTTCAGTGCGTCTCGTACGGTGGAGGTCTCTTGCCACGAAAAGTTCAACATGACTGCCTGGTCATACAAGTCCGTTTACACAAGCACAGCGACGCGGACTTGCTGACTGCCGTCCTGGGTCCAGTGTCTGCACGGACATGTCATCCGGCAGAAGGGACGACAATGGCGGCGAGCGCTTCCTTGTCGCTGGTAAACACCGAAGCTACATGGCGCGACGCCATCGGCAGTCGACCGAGCTTGCGCGGGCTTTCGAGCACCTCGAATGGCCCCAGGGCGTACTATCCTCCTTGTGTTTCGAGATCCCTGAGCCGTCCTTCGCACTCGACAACGTGTGCCTTACACGAACTCTGCCTGGGCTTCCAACTCGCATTGCTAGCTGGCAATCCCTGGCGACCTCCAGAGCAGATCTTCCAATCCTCACGCACGCACCCGACGTCAGGACGCCAGCGGCAGCCATGCGCTAGCTCGAATTTCTGAAATATGTGAATGCCCCCAAGTTGACGAGGAAAGTTCATCACTGCATCAATCTTGCCTGTAATTCTCATGGACGCAAGAAACCGCCGACGAGACCGGCAGAACGTCTTCAACCTGATGCAACGTAATTGTTCCCTTTCCACAAATCGGTATGATTTGCTTGGATTGTTTCTAAAGTCGACGCAAGGACACCGATGAATAACCGTCCCGACCGATTATTTGCTGGCTTCACACCGGAGAAGACAGGCAGCCTTCCATCAAGTACGGCTGTTCAAGTCGCCGGATTTTTCATCCAGGTCCCGTCGTCCTCCAGCATGATGCAACCAAAGTCCTTGTCTGCAGACCGTGGATCATCGTTCATAACGGCTCGCCTGGCGCCAAGAAGACCTTCTTCGTCTCAGTAGCGCGCAGCCAGCCGTCAGGCTCACCTGAGTATCCATTCCTAAAACAAATTGACCGATCGCCAACGGCTAAGAACAAAACTAGCGCACAGCAGTCTTCATGTATGTCCACGTTGGGCGCAGGACATGGAACGGGTGTTATCCTACACATCACGTTTGCCCGAAATTGCAATGGTGGTTCAGAGTCCACAGGAATCGCACCATTCCATCTGGTACACGGTCGCAAAGTAAAGGCGACGCTGTACGCAATCTTGTACGACGAACCCGAATACGACGACAGCAGAGACTGCCAGATCGCCGCTCAACGTGCCGAGGGGAGACCGACAGCCCGCCAGGCTACGGTTGGGTCACCCGCAACGCGTGGATGCTCACCAGTACAACCTTCGTCGTCGGGACGTTCGCTTCCACCCCGGAGACGGGAATTGTGGGCGTGGACGCCCAGTGAGTCACCATGCCCCCAGGAAAAGCTCCTGAAACGAAACCTTGCGGGCCGCTACAAAGGTGGTCTTGTCGACCCGGAGATCTGAGTAGCGAGGTTATATCATACGGAACCAATAACATCACGGCGGTCATCCAAGACGTGAAGTCACGCCCGTGTCGTGCGTTTCAAGCCGCCACTCCCGCTCGATAAGGCTAAACTGTGATCCCGTGCTACACTTCGCAGGACTCAGGTTTCCCCAGCATCCGATGTTCTATTCTTTTGTTTGTTCTGCTCTGTTTTGTTTCTTTCTACACGTCGAATCGAGGCGTGCTCTTAAAGAGGGAGCGAGCTCCGCGCGCTTCTCCGCGTGAGCGGCCTGGCAGCGGAATGATGAGCATGCCGACACACACCAGGCGCAGGCTCGATGCCTGGGAATAGATGCACGTTGTGTTATTTTACAGAGAAACACCTACATGTTCTCGAAGATTCGAGCAGCACTGCCTGATCGAGGATCCAGATGTTCCACATGCCAGAATGCTACCACCGCCAGGTTGTTCCCAGAACACCAGCGCGTGTGCATAAAGGGGCTACACGTGGCTAGCCGCGAGTCGATCTCGCCCCAGCGCTCGATCGTGCTGTTTACGCAGCAAATCGGCGCCACGCGACCTCGGCGCTTTTTGATTTGCCAGTTTCAGGGACAAAGAGTTTTGCCCCTATTAAAAATGGTAGTTTCCGTCCGGTCGTTCGTCTTCTCATATATCGTCATTCGCGACAATATTTGCTTCAGGAACTTTATTTTTTAGTCGAATAGTTGTAGAAGATGAAGTATTGGGAGAGTGTAGTTACAGCGTTAAAGCGCAGCCTTTAAACCATGCCTGGCCCTCCGATTTTACCCTGCTCATCGCGTTGCACCTGCCATTACGCTTGCATCGGACAGGGGAAGCGGCGCAGACGAGCCGGAGAACCAGAAGGAAACGCTGCAGCCACTGTAGCGGCAGCCACGTGAGGAGGGGGGGCGGGCGAAGAGCAGAGCCAGAACAGAACTTTAGTTCGTCAGCACCATAGCTTATGAGTTAAGGCGAAGGCGTTAGTGATCGAAATATGTACATGCTGTGGCGACGTGGTTTTTCCAGTACCAGCGACGCAACTTCGGCAGAAAAACATAGCCGCAACTGCTGCGCACAGAACCGTAACGACGACTCTGCTAACACTAATCGCGTTCGCTGTTTACCCGCATCCCGTGTTTATGTTTCTGTATATATCTAATCCTTGCAGTTGTCCAGAACCACAGGCATTATGAATGTTTTGTTCTGGCAAGCAGACACTGAAAGAATTTTCTATCTTGTTTTCGTTTAGAAACAACAACAAGGTTGCGCTGGAAACAGAAACAGACGCTTGAAAATTTGTAACGGCTTTGTTGCCGCTGTGCCATACTGCAAGCAGCCTGCCGCCACTAATCCGTGCGATCCGGCGGTGTGCTTTAGGCTACAGTTAACAGCAAAAGTTTGCGGGTGCGTGACGAAATGACTGGCTTCGCCTTCTGATGGCTCGCTACCGCTGTCTAACATCGTAAATCGCTCTGCATCCGCTAGTGCACGAGATAACAGAGACTGGCGCGAGGTGCTGCTAAACGCAATCTGGAGCGTGCAAACCTTTTCAACCATTAATGTTTTCTATGTGGCAGACACGTAGTGGGACGACTCAAAGAAACATCTTTAGCCGAATCCCCTGTTATCTCGCCCGCCTCAGAAGAGAAGCGGGAGGAATAGCAAAAACAGTCATGACAGCGGAGCTTGAAAGAAAGCGGGATTTTCGAGGTGTGAAGTCTTCTATAGGTGTGCCGCGCGCGCAGTCAGAAAGCTTGAGCCCGTCACTTCGGCTTGCGGTTCGCAGTGAACGGCAATCTTTTGCTCAAGTGACAGCTAAAGTGTCTTACAAAGATGAGTAACCTCGCATGCCCTTAATGTGTCCCCAATAGAAATTTCGTTTTTCTTTTTTGCTCTTTCTGAATAACTCAATCCTTGAATATTGCCTTCCACGGAACGCACTCAACTGCGTGGTCTTGCGGGTGTTGTGCTGGCTATGCTGACGATCTTTCGACGTACGTTCGAACACGTACAAGCATGAACAACGGCACGGAGGCAAGATTACTCTGGTTAACCCATTTTGTTCCCTGTGATTTAAGTGTGTCCGCTGCCTTATTGGCTGCAGGTTGAAAGCATTCTCAACGAATAAATTTATATAGAACTGCCACTTTCTCTAGAAAAGAAGTAGCTGTGATAGAACAACGTGTGCACATATTTTATAGGGTGCGAAGAAAACGTGTTCTGACAAACCTTAGGTGGTTAGCGCCTGAAGAGCGCTACTTCGCGGTTGTGTCATGGACTACAAAGGAGCTCCGTTTAGAGGTAACCAACTTTTGTACTAAAACGTGCAAAGCGTATTTCAAATCTGCCGTAATTTTTGGTTTTCTGATGAACTAAAAACAGGCTGCCCAGAATCAGTGTTGTTTTTACGTAAAGAGTAACAGTGTTTATATAATTGCACACTAGAATTTGAGTTGGCGTCCGTCTCCTATTTGAAATAATAATTCTGATGCAATTATATTCCTCATCAACTATGCCACCCTTACCTGCCGATGAGGGTCAGGGTTACAATGTCTATGAAATTTTTTGCTTAGGCTAGCCTCTCTTTGTTGCACAAATTATTGTTACTCATGTCAGAACAAGATAGCCGCATCTGAATTCCAGTAAAATATTCATACATTATCAGAGAGCAGTGCTATGTCCGATTCACTCGTGATTTCTTGCAGTTTAAATACAGCTCTTGGCTCTGACAAGTATACTGTGCCGCCTAATCTTGCCAGTGTACTCTAAGTCTCACACTTGCTGATAACAGAATATCTGGACAGGTATGGCTCCAGATAAATCCTGCCGATTTACCTGCCCCAGGCAACAACTGAAGTCCTCGTCCGAGGTGCAGTGTATAAGCTTGAAACCCGACCACGGAACCAAAAAAGCTACATGGAGAACCCTGTTTCCCACCAAGCAGGCAACCTAAAGCAAACTTGTACCTTATTCCAACACGGAACAATTTCTATCAGGAATTTGGAATCGATCTGTCTTGCACCAAATATGATCGCTTTAAGTACGTTGTTGTCAAGTACTGCACTATATAGTTATATGCTTCATTGCCGCCTTGGCATGAATAATTAAACCAACCATTTCATTCATATGAAGCAGCCATGACTGTCATCAGCACACCCACGTGACTTTCGCAAACGCCCACATATAGTATTATGACGTATGAACATCCTCTTCTCATAATTACTCTCGGTTTCTGCGAACTATACCATTATGCGCGAGCATAACACCATAAGAACTGAATAAAACACCAAAGCTGCCCGGACGCAGATGCACCACTTGAGTCCAATATGCGTCAGTTCCGAATCTCACAATGATGACGTAAAACTGCTGGGGCAGGGATCTCACTTATTAATGTCGGATTTATATGGTGTCTTAAAGTGTTTATAGAATTTGTCCCCACAATTGATAAGATGCACATAATAGAGAGCGCTCTGGCAGAGACGAAAGCCCTCAGGAAACGCCGTCTGTAAACCTTTCACGTACAGAGTTTGCACGTGTTGAAAACGGCTGCAGAGCCTGTCAAAGCACAGTTGAAATACGTCGCTTGTTTCCTGCGGAGGCATATGATAACCAACGTATCGTAAAGTGCGCTACCGAAAGGGTGGCCTACATGGGACCGCTTGGGGACCTCCTTCGTGACACCTAAGCAGGCCTACTTCTGCAGCCCTCAAAAGCTTCCCCGTGAAGAACTCGGTCTACATATTGTCGCTATCCTTACATTCATAGTGTGGGACATATCGGCCTATTGCAGTGCATCCGAATGTTTCACATTTTCCTGCTCTTCTCCCGTGAAGCCCATATATATTCTAACTCTACCACCGGACAAGATTGCATTCAATAGGGTAACTCACGTAGCAGCTCAATTTTCGGCGTGTGGTGGCTGCACCGACATGGAGCCAACATACCTTTTGTTGGAACTCCCCCAGCCCACTTTGAACGCATGGGCCTCTGTGTCTTGCTTCACCTTGAATGCTTTGCACATTTCCTGAATATCTGGAGACGCAATTAGTTCAATAAGACAACACTCGTAAGATGTTCTTTCTTGTCTCTGGTTGTGCTGGTGATGAGAACTTCAAGTGGGAATACTCGGAACAAGGATTATTTAGTTATTTAATCTAGATTCAAACTGTAAACCTTAATTGTTTTTTAAGGAACTGATATTAAAAATACAGAAATAAAAATAAAGTTTTTTATATATGGAGTGCAATACGCAATCATGCCAAGAATGCTCTTTTTGTGCGTCAGGTCGGTACTCGTTTTTTTCATAAAAATAAAGACCCGTTACATATGTCCTTGGCGAATTTCAAGTTTCTTCCACAACTGAACGTTTATTTTCGCGCAAGAATTGTGGTGACCCATGTAAAATTCATACAGTGGTTAGTTCAGGCAAGCATATCCATGCTAGTGCGTATCCATATTGCCGCGCGCTTACCTAGCCAAGCCGCCAGCGCGCCTGTCTCGCACGCAGGCGTCTCTGCTTTGAGTCCCGGCACAGCGCGTCGTTTTATATATCTCTATGAAAGTAGAATATTCAAGAAGGGTCGAGAACCGTCCGGCCTATTCATGCTTGGAATGTATACTTTCGAGAAGGTTCTATACAGAATAGTCTAGACACCCGAAGTGGCTTGAGAAAATCGTCGTGCCATGGCAAGTCATTATAACTCTATCTCTCGAACCTGTTGCTACGCCGACTCCGACGCCAGTCACGCTCTGTTGTTATCTCCTGATTCATTTTCGGTTTAGCAGAAGTTCGCCACATTTAACATTTCAGATTTTTTTTGTCTTGGTGTTTGTGTCTTCACGTCTTCATTTTGTGACATTTTGATGGAGGTGGGGGGTAAGCGCAGCATATGATGCGTACTCATCCGAGGCCTCGCGTCGCAAGCCCAGTCCCCTGATGAAGTTCATACAGACTACAGAGGCCAGATGAAGCCGCCGCTACAAAGACCAGTCCCGGAATTCGGACTTATGCCGGACAAGCCCTCGAAGAACATGAAAAACCACGCCACCGGCTTCGACCACGACATTCTGTCGTCGTTATGCCCGTCGCTCGCCGAACGGCTGCTTCTTTCAGCGGCGACGTCTGCAAGGGCATTTGAGGAATAGATCAATCAGTTCGAGGGAGTTTCCCAACCTAATGAATGGACGCATCAGCAGAGCAGATTCAGAACGTCAGCTTTTCCCTCAAAGGAACGACTCGGTACTGGTACGTGAACCGCAAAGCCTCAGTCAGTTTGTGCGAAACGCTCTAGGAAGAACTCAGACGCTCCTTCGCCAACCGGCAGCGACGGGAACGTGATAAAAAACTTCTCTAGGCTAGGGTACAAAGATCAAACTAAAGTGTCGTCAGCTTTGTCGAGGACGATCTTCGGCACAGCAACCGCACTGATCATCGAGCCGCCGAAGCAAAGAAGATGCAAACCCTTGCGAGGGGGATCAAAGAGAAAATTTTCGAGGATTTATGCGATGTCCGCCTTCCACTTTCTAAAGATTTGTGATGGAGGCGACAAACATTGAACGGGCCTTGCATGCCCGAGCCACCAACTACCATAGACTTTCTGGCATCGCTGTCCAAATCCGTCCAGCTTCGACATCAATTCCAATATCCCGGGGATCCGCGAAATCATACCGGATGTTGACCTGAAGAACTGAAAAAGCTAGTACCTGCCGCCGATCATCTTGCTCGGCTCTCAATCGCCGAGATTGTTCTGCAAGCAGGTTCAGCAAGAGCACCAGCCAGACGTTCCCGCGGACACCGAGAAGGAACCCACCACTTTCGAGCAACGCCACACATGCTTGCCGTCTGAAGCCTCCTGTCACCCGGCAATACTTAGCAGCACCTCGGCGAGAGGTCTCTACGCAGCACTAAACTCCTCCACAAGAGCGGCGTGGGTCTCGAAGCGACCAGCGTGGCTCATGGGTGACAAACACACAGAGTGCTTCAACTGCGGTGATGCTGACCGTGTTTACCGAAGGTGCCACTAGTACCAATTTGGCCCACAAGGATTCGCGCCAAGCGACTGTCGATTCGTTCTGGAGAATGACAAAGGGGCATCGCGGAGTACCTGCGCCTTCCGCTATCTTCAGTGCACGAACTATGGTTGTCAGACATCTTTCTTTCTGTCGACGGCCCTGACGCCGCGTTCTCCTTCTTGATGCTATCTATACGGCGCGCCGGAATCGTGGCTGAATTATGTGATGCCTCGAAATATTCAGCCGTTGCTTATGAAAACCTGACCAATGCTCGAAAACTGACTGCCCAAGCATATGAAGCTCGCTAACAAAAGCCCAATGAGCTAACTCCACAGGGTACTGTATGAACGTTATTTTTAAGAAAGGCCAGCGCGAGCTGTTACAGGCATCACCCGTGGGGCTCAAAGCAACACGAGGGTTCACTTAGCCTCCAGAGAATTGTGAGCCGGCTCTCTCGTGTGAACTACGCGATAGAACTGATGGACAATAATGGCCGCGACATAGCACACGTGAAGAACCTGAAGTCGTATCTTCCACGAATGTCCGAATTTGCACGGCTTCTACTCGAGGACTGAACTTTCGTTATTTATAATGTGTACATTTATTTGTAGGGTGTCTTCTCATTTAGCGTCTTGCATGCAGACATCTATTCACTTGCGTGCCTATCTAGGAGCACGGTATTGGATTAATGTTTTGTTGTCTAAGTCTCTGAAAGCGCAATGTATGGTCAACAGTTTCAAAACACCCCGGATCATAACGAGCTGCAAAAGACGGCTGGTGTGGCTCGTGCGGCTCGTGCGAGCTCCACTGCGGCTGGTGCGAGCACTGGGGAAAAGAACAAAAAAATTAAAAGTTGCATACAGAAGCTCGGAGACTGACGACCACGTCCAGTCGTCACGGTGGGGTTGTCAAAAAAATGACAAGCATGAACACGCGTTATTTGTTTTTTTGCAAAGCTATAAAACAAGTATTCAAAGCTGGCATACTGTAATTTACATTGGTTTAGTGCAATATCAGGACAGGAATGGTCGCATTATATATTTGTATCACATGGTAATCTCCACGTTTTGTGAACCCATGAATAAACCATACAACTTATTTTGTACTAGACTTTCTTTCAATCTCGTGTCCAGTAACCTCGTATGAATTTTTCATTACATAAACTTTTTCACTAGTCCCCTCCAGCTTCCCTCCTGTCGCATGCGCGCCGCAGTAAGTTTAAATATTTCAAACATTGACTGCGGCACCCGGAACTCAAAAAACGTCTGCAATGACGTCACACCAATAAAAGTAAAACGTGTAGCAAGCACGCCTCACCCTCCCAACGCTGCTTGGTTTAGATCAGCCTTAACTTAAGGTGACACGGAGAAATGAATATATGTGAGGAGACTGGCACCAGCATAGTGAGGGTGATTTAGATTTTGCAATAATCTGTATATCTTGAGAGCTCTGATTGCGAATGGCTTAGTTTGTTAGAAAGGCAGAATCTAAAGCTAGCTATAATTCAATAACGTATCGACCATTTTCCTTAGAGAATATCTGTCCAAATTAAAAGAACTATCTTTCACTTTTTTAAAACCGAATAAACTGTCCTAGTTTTCCCTATTCTCCTTAATGCGCCGAGAAACAAAAACTGCACGATATACACTTTCCAGCCCTGGAAACTATTATGACGATTTAGATGGAGGAGATGAGTTAGAACACTTACAGTACAGATGCGTAATATGAACCGCATTTTTTGGTCGTATGCTATCAGATATTCTCTCAATACACGTTACCGCACAACACCGTGACTTGCAATTGCGACACCACGTCACTTAGGCAGGCCGCGTGACGTAGTTGCGTGAAACCACGATTTAAAACTGTGGCGCAAGTTTATTTGTTTTTTTCTTAGTGGTGTAGTTTTTTACACAACACATCTTGACACCGTGATATCAAGTTTTCCACATGATGTCACAAAATTTTAGTATAAAGTAAAATTACGTTATGCGACGTCAGGTCACGTGACACTTTGGTGTCGCGTCACTCAACGGCGTTTGACTTAAAATCAGCGCCGTCAATTGCTTGGATATATCAAATTCCGTTAAGTTTCCAGAAACAAATACCTAAATATTGGTTTACCTCACTATAAAAAAAAAAAAAGCAAGTTAAATCAGCCTTTTTCAAAACTGGAAAGCGCTGGAGAGGCGTGCACGAGGGAAGCGCCGTGGAGGCGACATGACGGCCGAGTCAGTAAATGTACGGCTTCAGATATTTCTTAGTTCAGGTCTGTGTTCCTTTTTTTTCGTCAAGTAAAAGCACATAACTCTCGCCTTGTTTGCTCTAGGAATAGTTTTCTTGTTTTGCAGATGTCTTATGTTGAGGTGCCATTCGTGCTAATGCGAAAAAGTTCTTTTGAACGGAGGAGGAGACACACCCGAAAGCCGGCGCACAAAGCTCGCGGAGGAAGACGTCCGAGGAGAGGACCGACCGTCCGTCACTGTGATAGTTAACTTCCCGTCCGTACGCTTTTTTGCGCTTGAATCACCAAAGGCGGTGAGGGCGGCAGCACTCTTCGTTGTCGCCGCGTTCATCTGTCACCATTCAACAGCACTAATGCAGTGTAAGCTAGCTCATTTTCGCATGCGCCTTGCGATATTACCGAAGTGCAGAAGGAATCAAAGACGCGTAACTCAACGCAATAGCGAGGCCTGAGTTAGAATACGCGCTAAATTTTTTGCTTTAGCTTCCCGACTGAGTTGCACGATTGAAACCTATCCCCGCATCAGGCCCGACTCGGTGGACGTGTTCATGCACAGGGCTCATCCCCATGGGTGTTTGGTTTGCTCCGGGCTGAAAGTGCTCTCCCGAACTCTTCTGTTCGTACCTTTTTTGCTTTCTGGCGCCGACACCCTTTCGCTTTTGGGCGCGGTAAGAACCGGAGATATCCGATTTGAACATGAATCACTGAACCGCGCTCGTTGCATAATTAATGAGCGCTCTACCGTATTGATTTTAAGAGAGCATGTCGTGTTTTCTCTAGTTACACTGATGTTTGGGAAAATTGCTGGATGGCGTATCCCTGCTTTATCGCTGCAGTCCGGGTGCGGCCCCCGGACAGTGGCCGCACTCCGGCTGCCAAAAACGTCATTCGCCAAAAATTTTTTTTAAAACGCTGTGTAAGCCGGATAGAAGAAGAAAAAGCA
>JAZHYW010027997.1:0-42848 GCA_037355805.1 Ixodes ricinus | reverse complement strand
CCTTCGGGTTTTGCAATGGTGTATTTAAACGATGTGCTGAATAAACCGGGGGCTTTTTTCTCGACCGACACACGTGGCTGGCGGGTCTACTCTCTCTCGGCCGCACCGGCCGCTCGCGCCTGATCCTTGCGCGCTCGAGCCTTCTTCATGGTGTCAGAAGCCAAGATGCCGGACACCGAGGAAACTTCCGCTGTCTCGCCGCTCCTCCCGTCAGCCGCTGCCTTCTCGCTACGGGCCCCGCCGCCGTTCACGTTCGACGAAGCCAGCCTGTGGCCTGCCTGGCTCCAGCAATTTGAAGACTACTCCTTCGCATCGGGCCTGTCCGCCGCGTCTGAAGAAACCAAAGTACGCACCCTCCTATACTGCATGGGTCCCCAAGCTCGCGTGGTCCTTTCGTCCATCATGCCGGACGACGAGGCCTACCGCTCCTACGCCGACGTCGCAGCCAAGCTAACGGGCTACTTCGTGCACCCCGTCAACGAGGTGTACGAGTCAAGTCGCTTCCACAAGCGCACGCAGTTGGCGGGCGAGACCGTCGACGCGTTCTTCACGGCGTTGCGTAGCCTCGTCAAAAAGTGCAACTACCCGGCACCGGAGGTGGAAGACCGCATCGTACGAGACCGGTTCGTCGTCGGGCTGCAAGACTCGCGCCTGTCCGACCAACTTTGCCGGAACCCGAAACTGACGCTCCAAGAAGCGCTCCTGCTGGCTCGACAACACGAGGACGCTGAAAACGAGAAGAAACGTCAAGCAACGACTTCGCAGCCGAGTCCCCTCAACGTTGACGCTGCGTCGAGAAAGTCAACCAAAGATGGCGCCTGCCTCCAAAGTTCGAGAACCTTCTCGAAGCCGGGACCAGGGCCGGGACAGCCACCCTCGTGGGTCGAAAGCGTCGTGTGACTACTGCGGCAACGCACCGCACTCGCGTTCCGAGTGTCCAGCCAGGAGGGCTACATGCAACCATTGCCGAAAAAGGGACATTTCGCAGCAGTTTGCCGCTCCAGAACGAAGCGCCTCAGCCACATCCAGCTGCACTCCGTCGAATCGTCGCAAGCGTCTGGCCGGTACGTCGTTGTACGCGTCAACGGCCTCCCACTACAGTTCAAGGTGGATTCCGGCGCGGACGTTTCTGTCGTCCCCCGCTCTTTTCCGGGATGTCCTGCCTCGTTGGACCAACCCACGGGCGAGCAACTCGTCGGTCCGGGACGCTGCCGTCTCAACCTTCTCGGTACGTTCCCGGCTACCCTGGCATGGCGAGGTCGGACAGTACACCAGAAGCTCTACGTTGTCGGCGGCGTAGACACTCCTCTGCTAGGCTACGCTGCAATCGTCGCTCTAGGGGTCGTCAACTTTGTCGATTCGATCACCGACTCCGACCTGCCGAAGGCGACTCCGTCGCCGCCCGCCCCGTCGTCGCCCGCTCCGACGCCGCCTACAGCTGCTGCTCCGCTCTTCACGGGACTTGGCACAATGCCTGATGTGTATCACATTCGCATCAAGCCCGGAGCTGTGCCCTTCTCGCTGAGTGTACCCAGAAGGATCCCCATTCCTCTCCGGGGAGTGGTGAAAGATGAACTCGACAGAATGGAGAGAGAAGGCGTCATCCGGCGTGTTGAGACACCTACGGCGTGGTGCGCCGGACTCGTCGTGGTACCCAAGGCTGCTGGTGGCTATCGCCTCTGCGTCGACCTCACCAAGCTTAATCAGGTCGTTCTACGGGAGAGACACCTGATGCCGACCATCGACCAGGTCCTGGGACTACTGGGAAACGCTGTCGTCTTCTCGAAACTCGATGCGTCGTCAGGGTTTCATCAAGTTCGTCTCTCCGAAAGCAGCCAGGAATACACAACATTCATCACGCCCTTTGGGCGTTACTGCTACAGGCGCCTTCCCTTCGGCATCACCTCAGCCCCGGAGGTGTTCCAACGCCAGATGTCGCGTATTCTCGAGGGCCTCGACGGGTGCGTCAACATGGTGGATGATATCCTCGTTTTCGGCAGGGACAGACCGGAGCATGACGCTAGACTCGACGCCGTCCTCAAGAGACTCCAGCAGGCTGGCGTCACCCTTAACGCCTCCAAGTGTCAGTTTGGCGTGTCGTCCGTCAAGTTCCTGGGAGTGATCGTCAGTGCCAAAGGCATCGCACCAGACCCAGACAAGGTTTCTGCCATCACGAATATGCGACCTCCGACGGATGTGCACGGGGTGCGACGCCTCCTGGGCCTTCTGAACCACGTTGGACGATTCTTGCCGAATGTTTCGGCCACGACCGCTCCGATCAGACTCCTTCTCAACAAGGATACTGTATGGACCTGGGGATCAGCCCAAGCTACCGCCTTCGAGTCGCTGAAGAAGATGGTGGCCTCCAGCTCTTGCGTCGCCCGCTACCACCCCGAGTACCCCACGACTGTATCTGCTGATGCCAGCTCGTACGGCCTGGGCGCCGTACTCCTACAGGATCAGCCGTCAGGTGAACGCCGAGCGGTCGCTTTTGCGTCGCGTGCCTTGACAGCCGCTGAAGAACGGTACAGTCAGATCGAAAAAGAAGCGCTCGGAGTCTCGTGGGCAGTTCAGCGCTTTGAAGAGTTTCTGCGCGGCCTCAGCTTCGTTGTGGAGACTGATCACCAGCCACTCGTCAGGTTACTAGGCACTGCCGACCTCGACCTTATGCCTCCCCGCATCCAGCGTTTCCGCATCAGACTTCTGCGGTACCAGTTTTCAGTACGGTACGTTCCGGGGAAGTACCTTGCCACCGCTGACACGCTGTCACGGGATCCCGAAGGCCCCTCTATAGCTGCCTCGTCCACCGACAGCGTCGAACTCTTTGTGTCACAAGTCGTGACAGCCCTTCCTTCGACTCTGGCGGTGCGCCTCGACGACTTCAGAAGGCATCAAGCGTCAGATGCCGAGTGCTCCACTCTGAGGGTCTACTGCACGAGAGGTTGGCCAAGACGAGATCGACTCCCCTTGAATATGACCCGCTACTGGGACCACCGGGGCGACTTCTCCATTTGTGAAGACCTGCTGCTCATGGGTGGACGTCTCGTCGTGCCTTCGCTGCTGCGCAAGGACATCGTGGGCCTGCTCCACGACGGGCACCAAGGTGTGAACCGGTGTCTGGCCCTGGCCAAGGACTCTGTGTGGTGGCCGGACCTCAAGAGCCAGGTCAAGACTGCTGTCGAGAACTGTACTGCGTGTGCAAGCACCCGAGTTCAGCGTTGCGAACCCATGCTTGCCACCGAAACCCCTTCAGCGCCATGGGAGCGGGTTGCTGCTGACTTGTTCTACTTAGATGGCCAGGACTTCCTTCTCGTTGTTGACTACCGTTCGAGGTACCCCGAGGTCATAACGCTCCGATCGACGTCTGCTGACGCAGTTATCAGTGCCGTCAAGAGCATTTTCGCCCGGCACGGCATTCCGCAGACGTTCTTCAGTGACAATGGGCCGCAGTTTGCCTGCAAAGCGTTCCGGGACTTTGCGAAATCCTACGGATTCACACACCTCACGAGTAGTCCTCGCTACCCTCAGTCGAATGGTGAGGCTGAGAGGATGGTCCGCACAATCAAAGAACTGTTCCGGAAAGCGGAGGACCCCTTCCTGGCACTGCTAGCATACCGGAACACTCCTGGTGTGTCGGGATACAGCCCGGCCCAGCTCCTTATGGGACGTTCTCTACGAACACGCCTACCCGTCACCGCCGCAAGCCTGGTTCCGGATTGGCCTCAAGTCAAGGACTTTAACGAGCGCGACGCTGCCCAGCGTCGTAGACAGCAGAAAGACTTCAATTCTCGCCACGCCACGCGGGATCTTCGCCCTCTCCAAGACGGGGAGGAAGTGTGGGTACAAGACGCCCAGTCCACAGCAACGGTTCTGAGTCCTGCTCAGAGGCCACGGTCGTATGTCGTCCAGACGCCCAGCGGTGTCCTCGTGCGAAACCGCAGGCACCTCGTCCCCTGCAGCAGCCCTCCGTCATCTTCTGCGACTCCTCAAACTGACGGGTCGGCAGCCCTGCAGCAGTCTTCCGAGGACAGCGACAGCGGCAGAGCACCTCTTGCATCTCCGCGAGCACCTCCAGCGTCTCCAGGGACTTCACGACCGCGCTACTCCCGTTATGGACGGCGTGTGATTACCCCTAAACGACTGAACTTGTAGGGCATGTTCTTTTTGTTCTGCTGTGCATAGAGCAGTACTATGCTGAGCATATTTCCGTTGCTGTCTTGTGTTTTTGGGCATTGCTTCTCTTTACGGACTGGGGTGCGTAAAGTCTGCCAAAGGTTTCATGTTAAGGCAACTTTACGGTACGTAGCTTACTCAAGTTTTGCTTTCCTTTAAGCTTCTAAGTTTCGTAAGCATAGGGCTCCCGAAGGGGGATGTAGAGGACGCTAGTGTAGCGACAAAACAAGTATGAATCGTGGCGCCACCTTCGGGTTTTGCAACGGTGTATTTAAACGATGTGCTGAATAAACCGGGGGCTTTTTTCTCGACCGACACACGTGGCTGGCGGCTCTACTCTCTCTCGGCCGCACCGGCCGCTCGCGCCTGATCCTTGCGCGCTCGAGCCTTCTTCAGTTAACACGCGCCTCAGTGATGCACGTGCACGTGCGACATAGTGATCGTCCCCCACTGCACCGTGAAAGCAGAGAAAGCTGCAAGTTATCTTCGACAAGAAAGAGCACACTGGAGGTCTATTACCGTGTGGCGATATTACGAATTACTATAGGGCAGGATTTGCTTTAAAATTTCAGTACAAAAATTATATATTATGGCTTTGAAACAGCGGCGACCAGTTGCCCTCTTCGACGAGTTTTCCTTCGACGAGTTGCCCTATGACGAATTGGCCTATTCGACGAATGGGCCGCCAACGAGTTGGCCGTCGACGAGTTGGCTTTCGACGAGTTGGCCTTGACCCCTCTTGGGCATAATGAAGACAGAAAACTGGTCCATATTGAAAGCTCATGCAGAAAAGACAGAAGCTACACTCGGAGCAATTTCCTGCTTGCAAACAATGATAATGTACTAAGCCCCCCCCCCCCCCTCACTAACTACTACTTTTATGGTATGGAGTGGTCTTCTGGACACCAGTGTCGGACGTTCCTCATCTGCCTAAACTCTCGCATTCGTCCTGTTTCTGGGTTTTCTTTTTATTCGTTCATATGAGGCAGGATATACATCAACTAAAACACAAATATCAATGGATGCTGTAAGAGAAACTTACCGGTACCACTCGTTCCTGGCACTTCCCCAATGGATTCACTTCTGCCTGCCGCAGCTGGCGATGGTACAGCCTGAAAGTGACGGGGTTCAGGTGAATCTTACTATCATCAAGCAATAATAAACAGTAGGAGAGAGAAGAAACTCAAGCAGTATGTTGGGCATCCCTAAAACCCTACAGAAATCTATGATCACATGCAAACTGGTGTAATCCACATAAAATGGCTGGAGCTGTCTTCCGAAAACTTATCCGACTGGCACTCTATAGAGGTATAGAGTGCCAGTCGCATATTTTTACTATTTTACTAGTGATGGGCCGAACTTTTGCTGAATCAAAAATTCGGCGCCGAATCTTAGGATGCGGTCGAGCCGAACTTTTGCTGAACTTTTCTAAAGTTTCGGCAAAGGTTCAGCAAAAATACTGTTACGCAGCCTTAACGTTGATATTTAGTTTTTTCTCACGAAAAAAGATCTGTTTTTTTTTCTTAACTTAAATACAACATGTAGTGCCTATTGACACAGTTATTACTAAATAAGGTGATATTCTGCAAGATAATAGTATCGGTGTCGCTTTTGTGTGTGTACTTGCAATTTTAGTGTCAGCATCCAGAAAGTGTGACAACGAGGTTGGGTAGTAGCCGGCGCAGTCACGAATCACGCTACGAGAGTTTTGATTTTGAGACTTCATCAGCTCACGCCTGCAAGTGTGTTTATATTGTTAAAATAAAGGCAATCACTACGTTCTTACCTTCTCTGGGAGTCGCCGTTTTGTGCGCGAAAACGAATGCAACGGTTGCTGAGCCTTCACCAGAAGAGATAACAATATTGTAAATATGCATGTTTTTCGATTTGAGTCACTTGACGTCAGCCTTTGTCAAGAAAGTGTGCATTTCATATTCGCAACGTGCCGTTTTTAACCTTTAAAATTCCGGTTTGCGGTGTTAGCACACACGGATGTTTAGGAAGATTAAGAGAGTTAGGAATGTCGGATGTGCAACGTCGAGCATGATAGTTCTGTGTTTAGTTTTATACAGATATATGAAAGTCGCGAAATAACGCGAACTAAAAAGCAATATTATTTTTTTGGCACAGACTACTTGTGAGCTGAAAGTAGGATTGTTATAATAATAATAATAATAATATTTTTATTTGCACATACTGGAAGGGGCACATGTGGTGGCGTGCGGGGCTAGGCAGATAGGTGAAAACCTTTACGCAGAGCGCCTGCCAGCCCGCCACCACATGTGAAGAAACAAAACCGATATATAAATGTACAGAATATACACACTACAGAAAGTGCGCAAAAATGAAAGGAAAGGAGGGGGAAACATGTATCACATTATGACGAGGATACCAGCTGCATCCCATACATTCTGGCAAGCTCTCGTGACTCTGCCCCGTTTGGCGGCAGTGGGCTGCGAGCACTGAGCGTAATTGTCCAGTTGTCAGTCAATGTTTCAACTACCTCGTTTCATCAATGGAAAGATCAAATGGAAATCACGTTATCCAGAATGCACCGCATCATGTGTCACTTGCGCAGTGGACTGCGTAAATCACTCGTCGATCTTCTGTTTTTGAGGCAGAAAATATTGAAGAAAATCACACTCGCAAAAGCTCACAAACGCACAGTTACCGTGTCGCCTACTCCACACCTCGCCGTAACCGCTGGCTGTACTAAACTGTTCGATGGTAACCGCGCGATTGCGCGGCGTCCATTTGCGATCCATGGCCCCGTCGCGTTCGTGAGCGTGCGCAGACATTTGCCGATTTCTGCTGGATGGACAGCGGATGAACAGTCACACTCACAAGCATGAATTACCAACTTGCCCAAGCATCCACATTATCGCCGAATTTCGCCGAACTTTCCTTCTAAATTTCGGCATGTGCGGAACTTTGCCGAATCTGAAGTTCGGCAGATTCGGTCCATCACTAACTTTTACGGCGCAGGTGATAGACCCCTAGCAACGACGCTCACGCCTGATTGGCTGCTCGGCAACGCGCGGAAACTTAAATTTCGGATTCCGACGGCGCGTGTATCACTCAGAGCACGTTAACCCCCCCCCCCCCCCCGGCTTGCGTTCACGCCGCTTCGCGGCGACAGTGTGCGGGTGCTAATTACAAAACTATTAACCCACTTAGCCCCCCTCCCTCTACCCCCGTACACGCCACTTTGCAGCCGGCAACCCAAGCCCCGCTGTTCCCCATGCACATCCGTAAATAGAGTCCCATACGATTTAGTTCAGCGCGTCGACAACATTCGTTTTTTTTCAGTGATAATCGTAAAAAGGAAATGTCGTAAATATCGCCAAATGCCTCGACAAAACAGAATGTTCGAGGAAAAAAAAGAAGTAAGCCCACAACCGTGGATAGAACCCGGGTCTGCTACGTATGAGGCAGACATCTTACAACTAAGTTACGCTACCGCTTCGGAAACTCACTCGCATTGTAGCCACTCCCTATGTTGACGGCGGCAGCGCCTATCTCCACGAACCAGCCAATCCGGCGTGAGCACCGCTGCTAGGGTTTGTATCGCCTGCGCGGTAAAATATGCCCCCGCGGGGGGGGGGGGGCAGTGCTGTTGGTATTCCTTGGGCGCCGCCGGCCAGTGTTTGCCGTGCCCAGTGGCGGTTGTTTCAGGGGGGCAAACACATGCCTTGCCCCCCGACTCAGAACTTGCCCCCCGGTTGGTACGCCCATGCAGACGTCCTTTCTGGACACTAGGAAGCCACGGCAGTCCCCTACGCCCCAGCTTAAGATTCAGCTTCAAGGGGTTGCTTGCAATCTCGGCTGGTCGGTCTGCTGACGCTCCCAGCCAGAGCAGAAACACTAGCGCCCCTGCGGGACAGCAGCCTCTGCGTTCTCATGTAGAGGGTACGCAGGCTATGGCAATTGTCTCACCTCTGCAGTCTTCTTCCGGGGAGAAGGGTCGACACTCTCGCCCACACTCCCTGGAGAGAGCATCATCGAGGGAGCAGGATGGCTCTCGTGACTCTCCTGCAGCACCTAAGGAGCGGGAACGGGTGCACTTGGGCGATCCCCCGCCCAGCACCTCCTCCGTTCATTTGGCTGGGGCTGGTCGTGGACGGGGCATGGTGCCCCGTTCTCCGGGCCTGCCCAAACCAGCAGCAAAGGCCTCGCCTCAATAAGTAGACGCAATGGATGATAGCATGGAAGTCTCCATTTATGCGTCTGACCAAGACGACATGGAATGGCAGACTCCAAAGAGTAAACAGAAAAACAAAAAACCCATAATCCCCCCAAAGTGATGTTGCTGATTTATTGGTGCCAGGAGCGGCAGATTTGTAAATTTTCAGTATTCCTTTCTAGTTTTACAGGTTTAGCAGCGTTTTAATTTAATTTTTAATTACATTTTAGAGGCATGGCTAAATTTCATTTCATGCAGTGGAACTGCCGCAGTCTTTTACCTAATATTGACGATGTTAATTTTTTATGGACGATTTACATCCTATTGCTCTCTCTTACAGGAGACGTACCTCTATGATCATCATAAGTGAGTATTGCACCGCCATCAAGTTTTTAGAAAAGATCGGCCTGCATATAATTCATCTGGTGGAGTAGCTGTGGTTGTCCAGAATGGAGTTGCCTGCTCTCAAGTTCCTCTTGCTATGCCTCTTGAGGCTGTGGCTGTGCGTCTTCTTTTGGACTGCCTTATCACTGTTTCAATTTATATTCCACCAAACATTCCACTGCATCTTCATGATCTTCACCGGCTGGTTACACAGCTTCCTCATTAATTTTTACTGTTATATTTTAATGCTCGCCACCCCTTGTGGGGTAGCGCCCGTCAGGACTCACGTGGTGGGGTAATTGAGCGATTTTTATTATCTTCTGGGCTGTGCCGGATGAATACGAGAGCCAACCTTTTTTAGCGCAGCTCACCATAGGCGCCGACTACGGGGGGCTCGGGGCCCGAGCCCCCCGAACTTTCCCGGGGGGGGGGCAGAGCCCCCCGGCGGTGCCGGGCTCCCCCCCCCCCCTTCCGCCCGAGCTCTTCGGAAAAGCAAGTACCATCGCCTCCGGAACCCTGGCCCTGGGTGCACCTAATTAATCTCATCTGTGCGCCCAGGTGCCCGCACATATCGATAGCTGGCACCCAGTGGATAAATTGTTCTAACTATTCGCGCAGTCCTGTTCGAAGACCCTACGTAGTATTAGCAAATACGATAAAGGCTAGTGATGGAAATTCCTTCGAAAGCCATTGGAAGTAGTCGCGAATGACGGAAGTGGCACCTCTAGCGGACCTGCAGCCTACGGAAGTAGACGACATAATACGTTTTGTAAGCCCCATTTTGTTTTCCCAAACGTTGAAACAATTCATCATGGTCAGTGCGCTTGAACCCCGGAATTCACTGATCACAACTGCAATGACAGCTAAATTATAGGGTCACAAAAGCAGACATTTGTTTAAGTATCATGCCGTAAGCATGCTTATGCTACGTTCTCCAGGGGATTACACACGTTTGGGACGTCTCTTTCAAGCGAAAAAAAGAATTCAAGCGTTTTAAACAACCGTTCACAAAGGTTTCTCTTGATGTTCTCGGCACAACGCGATAATCTTGATAACCGTCCGTTGTTGCTGTTTTCACCAAGGGTTTTATTATACCCACGCCTTCGGCCCCCCGCCACCATGCCCGTGTTTGTATGTGTGTGTGGCGGGGGGGGGATTAAGGCGGGCTTGTCGGGCCCCAGCCCCCCCCCCCCCCCCCGGGAAATTGAGAACTTTCCGCCTATGCAGCTCACAACTCATTCACATCTATTGTCCTTTCAATTTCATCCCCTAAGTGTTTTCTACATTTACCTAAAAAGTTTTAAATAACCCCTTTGGGAGCGACCACTTTCCAGTCGTTCTGGAGAGTCAGGTTTCCATTCCAAGCCTCATGAAACGCAGTCCACGTTGGAAACTGGAAAAGGCAGACTGAGGTCTTTTCAGCCTAAACTTGGAACTCAAACCTTGCATGTTCTTGCCATTGACACATGATGAAGCCACCACATACACTACAGATCGGATCATAAATGCTGCCTTTCGCTCCATCCCTCAGACTTCCTGTAACATTGCCAAAAAATGTAAGCCATGGTGGATTAAAGAACGTTCTGCCACAAAGAAAAACTGGATAGGGCTTGGGGCATATTTCGGAGATATCCAACATCTGTGAATTTGATGGAGTTTCAGAGTAATAGAGCTCAAGCTCGTTCAACCAGGAAGCAGGCGAAGAGGAAGTCTTGGAAAGGTTATCTCACCTCTATCAGCAGCTACGTCCCAGCAAAGGAAGCATGGGAATGACTTCACAACGTCGAAGTCAATACTGCTGCTTTATAGTTTCTCTTTTTCCCTCAGTAGATTCGTTGCAGCCATTTCTAACTCCTGCCCTTACTCTTCAGCGTTTTTGAAGTTTAAGACGGATGCAGAAAGAACGAAAGTCAGCTTAGCAGGAGGAGCCTCTGCACCCTACAATCAACCGTTTACAATGGTCGGAAAAACTCGTGTCCTGTTCCTGACCGAATACATCATGAGATGATCCGACAATTGCCGAAGGGATCACTCGCTGCCCGCGTTCTCGCTTATTTCAATCGTCTGTGGAAAGATTCACACTTCCCTTTTGAATGGAAGCGGGCAGAGGTTATTCCACTGCTGAAGCCTGGAAAAGACCCTTTCCTTCCAGTTGCAGGCCCATAGCATTAACAAGTTGCTTGGGGAAAACTTTTGAAAGGTTAGTTAATAAACGGCTTGTTTATTTCCTTGAACAGCAGAATATTTTGGATGTAAATCAGTTCGGCTGTCGACCTGGACGCTCCACGACCGACCATTTAGTTCGGCTGGAGGCAATTGTACGCGAGGCATTTGTGAATAAGCTGCATTGTGTATCAGTATTTTTTACTTAGAAAAGGCTTACGATACCACTTGGAAACATGGTATCCTTCACGACCTTTTTATGTACGGAGTACGTGGCCGATCGCTTCATTGCATAAAGAACTTCCTGTGTGTTCACCTCATTGTCGTACAGATTCAAATACACTGATAATAAGTTAGAAACGCTAAAAATGCTATTAACAGCCCCGCTTACTCCGAGCTAAATCCAGGTTCTGGTTATTGCGATTTCTCGGCTTTTTAGGCAATTCCTGCTAAAACAACAATCACGACAACGATAATATTGTAAGAGATTTTTGCGGCTCAGCCAAGTTGAAAGGTGGATCGCATGCAGTGTCATAAATGCTGGCGTTGACGAGAAATTTTAAAAATGATATGACAGGTCCTTGGGCTAGGACGCTTGTTCAGGGTGACTCCGAATTACGCTCAAATCTATGTAACCATGGAATTGGTCGAAATTGCCGATCACTAAGGTGCTGAAGGAACATCGTTCCCATGATTAATTGAGTGCGGGCCGGGGCACTTGGGGGATTTAGCAAATAGATATAAAGTGCTGATTTTAGGCTTGTGTGCTTCTTTTGATATGCCTGGCCAGATCTGGAATTTCCATACTTCGCCAGGGATATCACACGAAATCTGCAGATATACCATATAAGATTATATGTGGCCAATTTTTGATATGTGCCATATCTGAAATCTTTAGAAATCAGATTCACGAAGAGCTTCTTAGTTTACGACAACTTAGCTAAGAAGTTCGTAAGTTAAGAACATCGTAAAAAGAGGAGAAATCGGTACTCACGAACGCATTCTTAAAGGGATACTACAACGAAATTTCGGCGCTCAT
The DNA here is from genome assembly GCA_037355805.1 of Ixodes ricinus. Taxonomy (NCBI): domain Eukaryota; kingdom Metazoa; phylum Arthropoda; class Arachnida; order Ixodida; family Ixodidae; genus Ixodes; species Ixodes ricinus. Next base: position 30,906 of record JAZHYW010027997.1, on the reverse strand, counting down.
TTTTTGGTCTATATGTGTCCAAAAGAGCAGTATCACATGGAACATACCAATATCTTGTTAAAAAAGTCTCGAAAAGGAATTTTAAGATGAATTAAACGATTAGCAAAGAGCACCTGGTGGATGTCGCTAACGCCTCGTTTGTAATGCTCGTCTAGGAACCTTGAGAGCTAGTGACGGAAATCGTCTCGCCTCCGGCCACGACGAGAGAAGGGGGAAGGAGGAACTCCCCTCTTTCCGAGAATCCTTTTGTGTGTCGCAGAAGTCGCTATTGTCCCCCTACAAGATTATAGAAGATTAACCCGTCACTCAAAATTCGTACAAAAGCAGCCGCTTCGGTGGCTGGACCGACTAGGCCATCCTCTCGATGCCAGCCTCGCCGTAGCTTTGCTCGTTTGAGACGATTTACGTCACGATTGCGCTGGGCCTTCTCCGAGCGCTTGCCAGAGTGGGCCGTTTATAACGAAAAATACAGCCACCAGGATCAAAATACAAACGGGCGATTGTCATTTACGGATATTGTGGATCATATTCAACCTATTTTTGAACACGACGGGAATATTTCAAATTTCGTTGAAGTATCCCTTTAAGTGGGAACAGGAACGCGACGTTCTCGTACGGAAAAACTAGAACTTACCGGTGCTGTTGCTATGGCGACGGCGGCTTCGGCAGCACGAACAATCAATCGGAGAGCTCAGCATCGTTCGGAGCAGTTCGGAGCACGTGGATTTTTAACAACGAACACAGGTGGCCTTTTTGACACCGCTTGTCTGGGGTTCGTGTCCGTGCAGTGATATGTCGACGCTAACACGAATGCCGAGGCTGGGATGCGTAACCGCCTCCGTCGAGTGCTACGAACTCTATCGCTACGAAGTCAATACAACTGTCATCGTTGGTAAAAGACGGCCCGTGTCAGCCGTTTGCAAAGCGACATAGATGGAAACAAATTTCTGCGGCGTTTTTCGCGGCCTCAGAGATGCAAGAGCGAGCCGACGTTAAAAAAGATATGTTTGAACTACGAGAGTGTCAGCAAGAGTCACGTAAATATACCTGTTCACACTCGGAGCGGAAGCGCGCGTTTGATCGAAGCGCTGGATTCGCGCTGTTGGACCGCGAATCGGTAGGCGCTTAGGGACCGATCTTTTACGATTGCTACTCTATACTGACGTGACACTCGGCAAAGAAAGGTTGGACCGGCATTGCGTAGGTCCCGTTCTACTGTCGAGGCGAGAAGGAAGCAATGTTTTCACGCATACCGGAAGTTCCAAAATTAGAGATGGTGGCGCCCACGAAGGAAAGATGTATAGCTCAACAGTGACGTGCAGTCGTGTCAGAATAAAAATGGCATACTAATAACAAAGTGTACATACCGTGTTGCGAAGGTAATCCACGCGGCGTTTATTTGAACTCTATATCACACAAAACAAGGAGATAGAATTGATGAGAGTCCTTTTTCGACGACAGCGTGGAGATGACAAGGAAAGGAAACAAGGAAACAAGGAGATGACAAGGAAAGAAATTGACCTCTTAAAATTGAGGTAGGTGATCAAACAATAATACGGGAAGGGTACACAAGGGTCGCGCGGGCATATTCCATTCAGCACGCCCGCCGGTCGTGGGTAGACGGTCTCGGCGAAGAACCGTTGGAGCAACGCTGTGCCGAGTCGGAGTGCCTGAAGCCTATATTCTGCCGAGCTCGCTTGGTCAGTGGAATCGTAGCCGTTGGAGCTTTTCCCGGGTGTTTGTGGATCCAACGTTCTTGTTCGTCGTGGCCTGTTTTAAATACTTTTTACTTTTTTCTTGCTGCTTGATGTCCGGACGCGCGAGAAGAGCACGTAGAAAAATAAACGTCCGTTGGTCGTCGCGACCAAGTAACTGAGCGACGCTGTCGGCCATGCGGATTTGATAGTAAAAAGTGCGTAAGACAGCTTCGAATCTGTCGCAGGATTCCGTCGTAACCTGCGCAAAACTTACGATAATTTCGTTTCGTGAATACGATTTTGTTCTTATGTTTTGTCTTACGAACATTTCTGGCGTAAGATTGTTTTGTGAATCTGGCCTCAGATCTGGTCAGATATAGTTTTTTTGTAACGGGTTAGACTCCAGTAGAGCAAACGGGTTTTATTAGCTGCCAACAGTCTAACAGCAACAAGAGTGAACGGCTTGCATTTTTAAGGTTATTATGATAATGCTATTAAATGCACAGGTGCAAGCTAGCTGGACAACAATGACGAAAATAATCCCGAACTGTCAAAATAGTAAAGCTATTTGAATCACTTGGTGTTGATTTTTCCCAAAAACATCCTTTTGGACGATCATGTCAATCTTGTCATTATTAAATCATCTAGAGTCGTAGGCCTTATGTCACGCGCCATAGACACATTCTCCCACAACGGGCTAAACTCGTTTTATATCGCGCTTTATTTTGCTCTCATTTGAATCATTGTGCGCTAGTTCGGACCACCCTGACACATATGAACCTATATAAAAGATCCGTCGTTCAGAAAAGAATTCTCAGTATAATTTATGAGTTGCCGAACGGTCAAACCACTCGTCATTTATTTGTTAAGTTCGAAATTAGAGATCTAATTAGTCTATGCACCTATAGGTTACTATGATGCTACAAAACCGAGCAAGTAAGACACATCACTACCATTTCAATGCTAGCTTCATTACGTTAACTTGAATCGCCCTATGCGCACCGCCAAAAACCGCGCTGGATGCTACCTCTTCTGTGGACCAATTATGGTCGCCAGAGGGTTAACTATTAATTGCCGAAAGTTTTAAACGAACTTGTTGCCAAACATTATTTCGTCACTTCATGCTTTTTTTGTTATTGTTGTTTGTTTAGTTCATTGTATTTCAGCACATGTCACCTTAAGTTTTAGCTTAGAACAGTTAAGTTCTACTTGGCTTAGTTTACTCGAGAGCTGTTATGGCGCACCGTGCATTCGCGAGGGCGCCCATCAAACCAAGCTGGCAAAGGTGCCGCGGAGCAACTAAGCAGTTGAAACATTGAAACATTTCTTTATTTCCATCAATGATGGGGGAAAACCAAAGGAAAAAAGCTGCTATTTGCAGCTTGACCGGCCCTTTGGTACCCCTACAAGGCAAGCAACACTAACACACAAAGGAAAAAAAAAACAATAGAAGGTATGTTTTAAGTATTATACAATGCAAGAGATATCATTTCTTCTCACTGACATAACATCAATTCCTAATGATGCAATATGATTTAGTAGCTCGGGAAGTGCATGTTTAATTCTTTGACGTCCAAAGTTAGTTCGTGATTGTGGTATATGCCATGGATGTATCTGACGTGTTTGACGAATGGAATCGTGCAAATGAAGGTCCGCAATAGCGAGAAAAGTATCATATTTACCTTTCATGGCAGACTGGAATGTTAATATTAATCGTTGTGAATAAATTTTTGAAACGTCAAGTATGGAGTACTTCTCAAACAGAGGCAAGGATGGAGAGGTTGAAGAGACATTAGCTATGGCTCGTAGAGCTTTTTTTTGCAATATTCGAAGTAAATTTATGTTCATTGTGCCGGTAGACCCCCACACTAGGTGCGCGTAGCATAGGATGGGATAGAATAGTGATTTAAAAAGTTGAATTTTGACACTTGTGGGTAAAATGTTTCTATATTTATTTAACACACCCACTATTCTAGAAAGTTTAGTGCGAACGTGTCTAATATGGTCGTTCCAAGACATGTTATAAGAAAAAATACACCAAGAGTTTTTACATTTTCAACATATTGAATAATATCAGTGCCGTATTTCAGAAGAGAGGACGAGGTTGTTTGAGTTCTGGAATGTAGTTGGAATATTATAGCCTTGCTCTTGCAAGCATTTATATGAAGGGAATTTTTTGTACACCAGGTTTTTAATTTTGAAAGGACAGTATTTGTTTTGCTAATAAGATGTTCACTATTTGTATCAGAAATGATCATACTTGTATCATCTGCATAAATAATAAAATCTACCTCAGAGTCAATAGCAACTATATCGTTTATATAAAAAAGAAATAAAAGGGGACCTAGAATGCTTCCTTGGGGAACACCGCAATTAATGTTAAGGAAAGAGGACCTATGCTCGTTTATGGAAACATATTGGCAACGGTTCTCAAAATATGACCTTAACAATGAAAATGAAACACCCCGAAAGCCATACGAAAATAGCTTATCTAAAAGTATACCATGGTTGATGCAATCAAACGCTTTACTAAAGTCAAGGAAAACGCCAATCGTTCTTAACTTTTTTTCTAAATTATCTAAAATAATTTCTTTTTGGCGCAAAAGTGCAGACTCGGTAGACCTAAATTTTCTAAATCCAAACTGAGATTCTATTAATACATTATGATGATCTGAGAAATTTGTAATCCTTGAGTGCATAAGCTTTTCTAATGCTTTTGAAAAAATAGGAAGAATGGATATTGGACGATAGTTCCCCATACTATTTCTATCTCCTGCCTTAAACAGTACTGTTACTTTTGCTGTTTTCATGCCTGTGGGAAACACACCCGACGAAAGAGCAAGGTTATAAATATGTGTTAAACAAGGCACAATGAGGTCGACAACAAATTTCACGGGTTTAATGTTTATACTATCAGCATCGCAACTGTGATTGTTGCGTAAATTATTTATCGTCGAAAAAACTTCATATTCATCGGTAGGATAAAAAAATATAGTATCACAAACTCTAGGTATATTTTGTGCTGCATCACTGCAGTAGGTACTCGACCCAACGTTCACAAAATAACGATTAAAAGCATCTGATAGTGCAGAACCGCACTTTTCCATCCCATCAATAACTAATTTTTCTATTCTATCATTGTTAGTATTTTTGCCCAAGAGAGCATTAAGTCTTTTCCAAAGCAAGTCAGGATGCTTCATACATTCAGGATCAAAAAGTTGGTTATAATAGTTTCGCTTTGCACGCCTCAAATCTGCGTTCAGGTGATTTCTCAGTAACTTAAATTCTGCTAGTTTGACCAAGTCTCGCGATTTTAAAAATGCTTTATATAAGCGATCTTTGGCACGCATTGATTTTAAGTGATCTTTGGTAAGTTTCGCTTTGCCTCGCCTCAGACACGATCACATGGTCGTGTCGCTGCGGGAGTCGATCGGGATCTCGAATTCGGCTCCCGACGTGCCGCTTTCTCTCCTAGCCACTGGATGGCGCTGCAGACGTCCCCATGGCGGGCGAGGAGAAACCTCCTCGCCCATCGGTCGATATTGTCGGGTAACCGGGAGGCAAGAGTCTGTTAGGATTCCGGCCGGCGCTCAAGATAGGCAAGTGGAAGCAACTGCTCTCGGGCAATAGCGGGACACGAGGCCTAGGGGCCCTCTTTGTGTTAAGCTTTGGGCTTAACGTACGTTTGTAAATATTTGAGTAATGTCGCGTGTGTTTGTAGTATAGATTGAGTGTTTTGTAGCTTTGTGTTTTTATGTATGTTTCTTCTCGCCCGCCGTGAGCGCCTGCAGCGCCGCATCCAGTGGCTAGGAGAGAAAGCGGCACGTCGGGAGCTCGAATTCGAGATCCCGATCGACCCCGCGGCGACACGACCATGTGATCGTATCTGAGGCGAGGCAACTGCTTAGTTGCTCCGCGGCACCTTTGCTAGGTTAGTTTGATGGGCGCCCTCGCGAATGCACGGTGCGCCATACTCCCTCTCCTAAAAATCGAAGTAGGCCGAATTCAGACGTACGGCTAGGCTGCTCAGGAACACCGTCGCTTTGTTTGGAATGGAAACCCCCCCACACGCACACCCACACCACTGGTTCCATGGGTCGTCCTCACTGAGGTCCATCACTTCGCCTGAGGCCTGGGGTTCGCGGCCACCGCACACCTCACAGTAGACTGTGTCGACTTCGGCTTGGTGGCGGCCTCCGGGGCAACGGGGTCCTTGAACAGTGTGCCTGGCCACCATGAGACTGGCCCCCCCATGGAGTGGTGCACCTGAGAGGGACTGTGGTTGTGACCCGGCTGCGACGGCCCTCCTGGAGCGATGAGGGCTGGAAGTCCAATGTCACTGAGAACTGCACCCCGGCGTCCTGCGTGGCGTCGCGGACGTCCAACGAGGCTCCCCGAGCTGTGGTTCCGGCCGGGGACTACGCTGCCCGAAGACGAGGAGTTCAGCCCAGGCTGGTGTTTGTCCAAACGGTGACTCATCCTTTCATCTTGGAGTTCCCAGCCCCTACCGATGTCGGGGGAGTGCGCCGTTTTCTCGGCATGATAGGATACTACCGAGGCCTACATCCCGAACTGCGAAGCCGATGTGAGGCAGGGCAGGGAGGCTCGCACTTTCAGAAAAATAACTGTTTAATTAAGGACTAAACGAATACACAGAGGAAGGAGCTTGTTCTTTGGCGCGCATGACTTTGCGAGCCGGCGGCGAGAGATGATCTGTGTCTGCGTGCTCCGTGGTAGCTTGCTCGGGCAGCGACGTCGCTCCTGGACGAGTGGCGCCCTCTCTCGGTGCACGATGTCACTTGCTCGATGGTTCGAGAAGGGAGCGCTCTCACATCCCACCCCTGTTTTAGAGGACCAAGTCTCTTGGTTGGGTTGACACTGGCACATCGGAAAACACTAAGTCCGAGAATTCAATCCAAGACGTAATCTTGTAAATGAAGAGGGCGACGGGGCTCTCGTCGTGGGCGGTGGCCCTCGGGCAGTTGGGGTGCCGACGGGAGGGGCTGCTCTGCGCTTGGGCTGGGGAACTCAGCAGCTTGGGTGGACGGCTCTGCTGTGTGGCTTGGCGGGTGCATAACCAATAGAGAGACAGGGGGGACATACCTCTTTATCTGCGTGACGTGCACAGTTCGAGGTTGTTTGGGCAGGCGTGGACTGTTCAACAAGTCTGTACACTCCGTTGAAGCGCGGGGCCATTTGCCGCAGAGGACGTCGCACGTGAGCCACAGCTCGCAGGCGTGCAGACTGAAGACCCAGCGTCCCAGGATGGAGTAGGCGACGTTCAGGGGCATCCGCCGGAGCGCGACGGCGATGTCGGCCATTGCCAGAGACAGGAGGAAGGCGTTCTGAACCGTGAGAAGGGGCCGGTGGGTTAAGACTGAGCCGATGACTACGTTGCCGACCACGGTGAAGGCCGTGATGATGCTGAGTGTGAGGACTGTACACACGGCTTCCGGAACGCACATGGCCAGGGCTGGCGCCGGCTCCTCCGTTGCGTTCAGCGCTGCCGTCGTCCAGGGCTCGGTGCCGTCCATGAGCGGTACCGTGGCACCTGTATGGGCTGCGGCTGTAAGGCAAGGCATTTGGCAGCAGGGAGATGCGATGGTGCATGCTCGTGAAATGCCCCAAGTCGTCTTCGTGGTGTGCAAAAACCATATGGTGCTGGGCTAGGATTTCCGTTATCACAGACTGCTGGCTGGTAGTCAACTGGTCTCCAAGCAGGGCTGGTGGGAGATCCGGGTTAATGTCGACTGGCTCGGTACCCGCTATGGCGGCCAAGGGATTGTTACTAGGATTACTTGGTGGCACAGAATGGGCTTCCTGGGCAAGGACTTGCCAGGGTGGCTGCTCTGGCGACGGGAGGCATTCTCTCTGCAGGCAATCTTTGGGCATTATCTGCACTTGTGGGACGAGGCTTGAGTGAGCGAGGATGACAGCATTCGCCATCTGGGGGCAAGTTTCTGTGCGGCTATTATGGCTGTACCTGTGGCTGGATGCTGCAGCTGGATGGGCTGCGGGGGCTCGAAGATAAGACGTGCGTGGGCCGCTTGGAACCAATCTTCCCCGATGATGAACGGAAGCTCATTGTTGTCCAAAACAGCGGCTTCGACCACACCTGTAATGGGACCGATGGCGACCTTGAGAAGAGCTGCGCCGGCTGGGAGAACCGTGCCACCTCCAACGACGGCCAGAGGGGGCTGGGTCCAGGGTGGAGCATACGTTCGGGAACAAGTGACTTAGCTATAAGCGTCACCTTAGAGCCAGAGTCTGGGAAAGCGTCACATTCACCAACTCCAGTGATCGTCGCTGTGAAGAATGGGCACTGTAGCTGAGAGCCGTTGAGGGTCGCTGGGGTACTGTGTAGAGCTGGCGGAAGTGCCACTGGAGGCTTGCTTGTGACTGTTGACGACGACGGTGACTGGGATGAACGGGTGTTGCGTTTTGGGCACTTCGAAGCTAAGTGTCCGAGGTTTTTGCAACTGTAACACACTGCTTGTGAAATGTCCTGGCCGCTACGGAAGGCTGGGGCTCCGTATTGGGCAGAAATTTCTTGGTAACGGGCTTCCTGCGCTTCAGCAGGCAGGTCTGCAATGCGTTGGCGGGGAGTTGAAGATGTCGGCGACGCGACGATAGCAGACTGTGTGGCTTGGGCTGGACGTTCAAATGGTCGTGCTGTCCTAGAGGAATGCACTTGTTGCTTAGGTTGGGCTGGGGAAGGCGAGGGGCTTGTCTTGGTGCGTTGAGCACACTTGTCGAGACTGGTGCATGTTGCCACAAAGTCTTTGACCGTGGCTGGCCTGTTGGCTGCTAGCGCTGCAACGATGTGTTGATCCCGCAGACCGTGAAGAAGGTAGTCGATTTTCTGCGGATCACTGAGAGTAACAGGGCAGCGCTCTATGATCCGTAATTTGGCGAAGACGTACTGGTTCAAAGATTCACCAAGCGCTTGAGTAATGTTCATAACGCGTTCCTGCCACTGGATTAAAGTCCACTCTGTAGCAAAAGTCTCTTTTAGGGCTGCGCTCCATGTTGTCCAAGTATCGTACTGGCTACCAAATGCAAGGTGCCAGTTCCGCGCTGGGCCTTTTAGCTTGCTGGCGGCGATGAGGCGGGTAGTGGCATCTTCCCATGCCGCGAGCTGTTGTATGCGTTGAACGTCTTCCAACCATACCTCGACGTCTTGTTTTGACGAACCCAGGCGAAAATTTTCAACTGGGACCAGTTGGTCCCAGTTGCAACTGGTTTATGGAACAATTCCCAGTTGCAACTGGTCCCAGTTGGAGTTGTCCAACTGGTCCCAGTTGGAGTTGGTCCCAGCTGGAATTGGTCCCAGTTACAACTGGTCCCAGTTGGAGTTGGTCTCAGTTACCGCTGGTGCCAACTCCAGCGACAATGAAACACGGCACAAAATGGAAGGTTGACAAGTCTTTATTGTCAAAAACGTGGAGAATAAAACTAAATAATAGGTTCGGTGACGTACATGCTCCGGGTTTAGCCACTTGCTTGCGAAGACTGAGTCGCTTTTTCAGAGGTAGTATTCGTGAGATGAAGGAAGATCGGCGCGCTGGCGTCATTTAGTGAAGACGTCCGCAGCTCTCCCATCGCGTGAAGAAAGGTGCTCACCCTTGATCCCGCCAGGCGCAGCTGAAGTCCTGACAGGATGCGGTAGCGCTCCCACCTTGCAATCCAACATTTCCAATTGCCTCTGTCACAACTGTCGAACATTTTCGAGGTAGACCTCCCGCCATTTTCGCCATTGTGCTTTCCGCGGCGGCTTCCTCTTCCGTCCGGTCTTTCCTGGGTGCCCTCCGATCGCTGAACCGCATCTTTCCATCCTCGAAGTTCACCGCTGCCGCCACGGTGTGTGTACAGTTGGGTCCAAAGAAGCGCAGCTGTAGTTTTGCCATTTTCATAGCGACGCCAACTTCCGGTGATGGCGACCCTTCTCTACCGCGTCGCGTCTTCTCCGGTGCGTCGTCTGTCCGTCGCATAGGCAGCGCCATCTGTCGACAGCGCGTACCACTATCCGCACCCGCGTGCCACGGCGGTCGGCTTGCTCCGATTAGCCAAAAGATAAATTTATTTATTAAAAGAAAAAATACTGTAGGTATTTAAATAAATGTTTTAATACATTTTAATAATGCACTAAATGTTCATTAGGTAAACACATTTTATGTCACGGATTATAATTTCCAATTAAAAGAAATTATTTAGTTAATTAAAATTTTATTATTATTTTTATAAAATATAAATGTACCTATTAATTAAAAATTTCCCTATTTGTATAAATCTAAAGATGTAAGTGTTTTTAGTTTTCTTCATTAGCAAAGGTCAATACACCCCCAATTAGTCAAAATTGTTGGCCCGTGTGAACTGGGAACGGGAAAACCATTTGGCAGTGGCTCCTCGGACGGCCGTCGCTGGAGCCACATCCACACAGACAAGGCTCCTTCGACACCGGAAGTGACGTATTAAACCACGTGACTTATAAAACTAATTTAAAGTTATTTTAATAATATATATTCAACAATGCCATAAACTTATATAGCCCACAAAAATATTTACAATGTATTTTTATGCATTTTTAAACTTAAAAGGTCACGTGGTATAAATAAAATAAGATTATTGAGCTATTATTTTATATAAAGGAGCGGTGTTATAAAGTCTGATGCATTGCAGATATACTGTTAATTAGTTTGTCTCATTATATCAATATCCTATGACGTCGCTTGGCGGAAGCTGGGCGCGCCGGCGGCCCGCCTGCCCTGGCTAGCGCATGGCCGGTCCGGCGGTCTGGCGTCGGCGCGTTCGTGGCGTTGGCAAAGTCCGTGCAGCTGGTGCTGGTGCAGCGCGGTGCAGCGCGGTGTCTGCGGTCAGACGCGTCGGTGAGGTGGTGGAACGCGAGCGGTGCGCAGGTCGTTCGATACCTCCAGCTGGTGTGGCGTAGAGTGGGGGGACTGAGCTCAAACATATGAGTTTGCAGCTCGCGTGCACGTGAAGGCTTTGCGTCGACTGGGTCGTTCGTTTCGCCTGCCTCGCCGTCGCCCTCTTGACTGCGTTCAACTACGACGTGTAAGACCGCGCCCCTGAGTAAAGTAGCTCGATATGGGCTGACGGTAACTCAGGTGCTTGAGACGTTCGCATTTTACTATTGGTGATGTACGTGTTAAGCCCTTGACTATTTATGTACGAAACTCAAATGAAAAAATTGGCGTAGGGCGAACTCCTTGTTGAGGTTGGCACAAAGCCCCACTCTGGTGCCCCACTCTGGTGCCCCTCTCCTTCCATGCTAAAGTTAGTTTTACCCGTCGCCGTAGAATTGTCCCGAGGGTTTATTTCTGAGGATTACTTGTTTGACTCAGTAGACACATAGCTGGTAGAGGGTGTTTCCAGCTAGGGAGGACGCATCTCATTCCACCACTTTCCTTGGAACTTTAAAGGCAGGCTACATTCAGCATGGTGCCTAAAATCTGGCCATGGGTCACAGAGGTGTCGAGCTGAAGCCTACGCCAAGTTCTACAGCTAGGAGCATGTTTACAGTGATAGTAAGTGAAAATGCATTGGCGTACCATGACTACTTAAGAAACTTTTGCCTCATGCCAGCTGTTTTGCAAATGTTCATATCGGCTTTGTTGGGCGTCTACTACCCTGCGAAGGCTATCGATACCTCACTATTGTGGATCGGCTTACCTGCTGGCTGGAAGCGACACCTATACAAGACATCGCAGCCAAGACCATTACATCAGCTTTCATTAACACCTGGTTGACACGATTCGGCACGCCCATTGAGGTTGCCACAGAAGGAGCAACAGTTTGAGACGGTTTTCTTTCTGACGCCTCTCCGTGCTGCTGGGAATCAGCCACATAAGACTGCATATTATCCGCAAGCCAATGGTCTCGTTGAAAATTTTCACTGCCAACTAAAGGCTTCAATTATGACCAATCGAGATCCAAATCATTCATTGGATCTCCCCCTGTCATCTTTCTTGTTCTTTAAGCAACTGTCAAAGAAGACCGTGCCTGTTCCTCAGCTCAACTTGTCTATCGCACTTTGCTTCATTTGCCGGTTGAGTTGGCAGCTCCCTGACATCCTGCAGCAACACTCGCCAAGACTGGGACTTACGTTGAAAGACGAGAGAAGTTCTTTAAAGGCAGCATGCCAGTACCGACCCCCACCAGAGCAACCACCAAATCATTCACTGCAAAAGATCTACATGAACACTGAACCACATCTTGTCTTTACGAGGAATAAGAAACATTTTACAATCAAAGTTAATGGACCAGAAGTAGTTTCCACAGACCGCCTCAAACAGCCTATGTTGAAGCAAGCCCAACATTGTGTGTCGAAGGTGAAAGTTGCCTGTTTCGATAAACAAGCTGTTTTACCTTGTTTATCAAAACAGGCAACTTTCACCTGCCGAACAACTTTTCCTCATGGTCTTCAACAAGAAACAATTTGCTGAAGTGACTTAAGTGAATTTTGGGGGAGATGCCTGCCACTTTTATCCTCATTTCGTTGTTGCCCCTGGCTACTGCTTGCCAAAAATAAACTTGCTAAAAAGGCAGACAGAAATGAATCAAAGTTCTCACTCAAGAAAACAGTTTGTGAAAATTGTTTTGCCGTGTCGTGGGCTATCGTTGAATTCATCCTTAAAATTATATAGAGCCTGTATCTGCATCAGGAAGGGGCATAAATTTCTAGGTGGTGCCTTTAATTTCATGGTAAGCTTAACTTTATTTCTCATGCAAAGTCTAAAAAAGTGTCTTGGAACGGCAACCTTTCTCAAATTTTTAGCCATTCAACTTTTTTGCTATGAAATCAGAATAGTGGATCACCATTGCACTACAAGTGCAGTTGTCTGCAGTGCAATGAAGTGCTGGAATGAAGTTGGTCTCAAAGGTTGAAGCATCGAGAAGGCCTATAGGGGTTATTTATTTATTTATTTCCAATACTACTAATCCCATTTGGGATTATTGTAGGGTGGTACATCATACAGAAAGATTTTTATTTTTTTTATATACATTTGAAGATAGTGGTATGTAAGCCTATATCGACAGGTGCGCTTCCAAGTTAATGAGCAAATGCTCTACACTACTGGAATGTACAATGTTTCACGGCAAGCGATTCCATTCGTTGATACCTCGGGGAGAAAAATATTTGAAGCACTTATTGTGGGTTGGAAGTTCTTCATAAAGTTTACCATGGTTATATCTTGTTAGCCGTTTACCAGTAGGGGTTAGATAATTTCCTGTGGGAATGTTGAAGTTGCTGTTAGCTAATTCATATAGAAACTTGAGCCTTGGAATTTTTGTCCTGGCTGATAGTACTAATTTTTATGCATTCATTAAATGGGTGGGTGTAGGGAATCTATTAGTCATGTGCCAATAGCAGATTTTGAGTTTGAAGCAAATAGTGGTTTTGGCCAAATACTTTCGAATCAAATATTGAATGGTTTCTCAAAGCCCAAACTGTTGCACCATGCTTAAACGAAAATCCAGCTAAACTCGTGAAGGTTGTACCCAAGCTTCCACTCGTCCATTTATAAGCTAATTTTAATCTAACTATATTTACAGACTGTGACCTCGGAAAGTTCAATTCCTTGGGATGACAAGTAAATTATGTATTTGACATAAAATGAAACCTATAGAGATGCAGCTATACCTGATTGAAATTGAGTGGATTTACAAGCCTTGCTATATGCGAATATTCTTTCTTCAATCTCGAATTAATTAAAAAGATATGTATCACGAATGGTTAATGCAGGTTGTTAGGGCATATCTACCTATCATATAATCTTGCATTAGAGCCACAGTTATTTTTAATACTTTACTGCACGTACATATAAACATCCACAAAAGTTTAGTTTATTTTTAAACACCAGGCGCGCGCGTGCTGGAAGTGTGCTTTCTAAACACACAGAGGCTAAAAGAACGCCTCTGTTTAACATATACACAGAGGCTAAAAGTATGCCTCTGTGTATATATTTATTTTGCCTGTACTGTTGTGCATTAGTGCATGTTTGACTGTTGTCGAATGCTAGCTGCCTTCTTGGAGCTGCGGCCTCGTCAAGCTGCACTTGTTGCAGCTTTTTGTCCCAGCTGACATCTTTCTTGTGAAAGAAAATAAAGTATTGATTGATTGATTGAAGCACGCAATTGCGATATTCATAATTTCCCTAATGTTGATTGCAGCGGGTTACCCGTTGAGTGCGCTTCTTACCGAGCACCAGTGCACTGCAGAGAAAAGACATCCGCGGAGGTCGCTTTGTGTGTGTTGCTTCTCCGCAGTGCTCCCACGCTCGACAAGAAGCGCACTTAACAGAACATTAAAAAAAAACTTTTTTTTTTTTTAAAGTAATATTGACAATGAGTTACATGAAGACAACTTCATTACATTTGTACTGCACATGTTCATGCTCGCGAGATACAGCTGGGCCTCGCCATCATTGCTGCCGTACGGCAAAAACTCCTTGTTTAAGTGCGGGGAGAGAGGGGCGAGGAGTTTGCGTTTTCCTGAAGATGTGCCTGTAGACTTGGCAGGTATGTGTCTGTGAAAGGAACATCAGGAAAATTTGCAAGATCTTGAGTGTATAGCCCCTAGGAAGAGGCACGTTTGGTGGAGTATCTCCACAACTGCCATCTCCTTCAGTGTCTTCGTCCTCATCGCTAAGCTCGAAGTCAGAGTTGACTTCTTCACCTGATGGAAAAACATCTCCTTTTCACTGAAAATATGAAGACACGCGAAAGCATTCGGAAATAAGGTAGCCCTGCTTTCTCAGCGACGTGCAGTTGAAAAACCAACCCCCCCCCCTTTTTTTTTTTTTTTGTTTCGAAACGTATTGTGCTGTTTTCTATGAAAAGCAAAGGAAGGCAGCGCCAACGGCTTCAGGAACTCTGCTGGAGATGGCGCCACGCGGCCCCTTAATAGCCTTCACGTAGTGTACCTTGATAAAGTCGCTTTTTACTACCACCAACCATTGTTGTGGAAACGCGCAAGACACGTGCCACGACCCCACGACTCCCACGAGTGGGTGGTCCACCGCGAAAACTTGTGTTTGTGTGTATGTTTATGAAGTAGTCTGCCTCAACTGGTGGCTGTCACTTGCAGAGCACTGCGCAATGCCTGCGCAGCCGCGGAGTGGAAGGGGCGTGTCGTCCAGCGCGTCGTCTGGTATGGACCCGGAGCCGCGCGCTGGCTGCTTTGCCGCCACAGAAAATTTACTCCCGCACTTCGTAGGTCGCTCGGCTTACCATTTCTAAATCGATTATCGAGAACTGTCTACAATTTTTCGGGCACATACCAACAATCCCGTAGCTGCTGCTGATTGTGGTTCTCGCGCAACGTTATCTGGGCAAAAGTATTTTCATACAGCAACGCTGTGTTTCTTCGTTGTTATTGTTTTCTTTTTCGTGGCTTTACGATGAAAATAAACGCCAAAAGGCGGCACCAACGGGTCCATCACGTTATTTAAAGCAAGACACTGTCGTTTCCTGTTAAATAGGGCTGTCGAATAGCGCAGCATGATTCACGATGTATCGACTCTGTTTAGTGTTGAAGTTAGGAATGACAGTGCACAATTCGAATGGAAGCAGTGATCGCACACTCCTAATTTTAGCCTTCGAAGTGCGTGAGTGAATTTCCCTTTACGGCAAACCTGGCAGCGCGTGGCTCCGTAGCAGACGACGCGCTGGACGCCACGCCCCTCCCACTTTGCGGCTGCGCAGCGGTTCCGCAGCCGGCCACTACTAGGACGAGTAGCCTTGCGCGGGTGCGGGGTCCATGCGCTCCCGTGTTCTCTTCAAGTGTCACAGTATGTACATGAGTTACTAAGAAGAAATCACAACTAAAATGCTTTATCAGCCAGCAACAAGCAATTTTTGCAATCGTCAATTATAAGATATACAGCTACAAATGACCATATCTACTTGTCACTTGTCTTAATCCTTGAACCCTGGTCTGTTCCTTTCTTTTAATTTCTCTTTCCTTCCCTCCTTCTAAGAGCCCCTGGCAGGCGCCGTTTTCATTGTTTGTACGTATGACGCGTGCTGGGCATTCGGAGTTGTACGCTGGGCTGTGGATTTGTAAACATTGGAAAGGTGTATACTAGGACAAGGCTAAATTGGTATGGGACAGGGTGAGGCTTATGGGGTTACACTTCAGCCCAGTGCTTCAGCCCCCCCCCCCCCTTCGCAATGCAGCCGTATAATATACAAAAGCAATTCACCTCTCTCTCTCTCCCCCGCCTCGAAAACAATTCCTGTCTATGCTGTCATCATTCTTGTCCAGCTCGCTTGCACCTTTGCATTTAATTGCATTATAATCCTGTCTATGCCACTGATCTTGCTACAACCTTTACATAAGCTGTTACAAAGTTAGAGCACACTTCATAATCATGTTGCAGACCACGGGCCACCGTTATTGAATGTCCCTTTATCTCAGTATGTCTCCGTCGTCCTTTTACGCAATAGTTAGTTTGTTGTACATTTTATAGCTCTAGTCGCTTTTTCACCCCAATTCATCCGATATAAAACGATGTCGGAACGCGCTTTTCATGGTATCGTTTAAAGGGATGCTGAACCGTAATCTGTATGCCACAAAACACGCGGCAAAAGCGTGCAGCGGGATGCTACGAACACCAAAACATCACTCATACAGCGATATCTCGAACGGATGACCATATTTTTCAAAAAAAGGAGGCGCATTTGACAGAAATGTCACGTCATGTTTCTCCGAGAAGGAGAGGGAACGGCCTCGCGCCTTCTCCGCCTCGCCGCCTTTGAGGGGGCAAAGCGAAGAAAGGAGGAAACGAGGTATCTCACGTCACGCGCCTCGTCGGCCTGGTTCAATCGCGATCTCTTTTTCCGAAAATACGGCCGTCCGTTCGAGATATCGCCTTACGAGTAGTGTTGTAGGGATTGTAGCGTCCCGCCTACATCCCCTGCATTGTTTTATTGAAATCCCAATTCCGGTTCACCACGCGTGCAAGCGCGGAATGGCGTCATGTGCGACAGGGTGAAGCTCTTTTCGACCGATCACTGATGCTTACCAGCAGGATTTTGCGCTGAATTTATCCTTTGCTCCAGACCAGTGGTTCTCAAATGGGGGTCCGCGGAGGTATTCTAGGGGTCCGCGAAGCCCAGCCTCATCAGTCAAGCCCAGCAATAAAAGTTGTCTTGTCTGAGATTGAGAAGAAACGTTACAATTTTCGAGTGAGTTTTCTCGTGTATATGTCACTAAAAGAAGTCGACTCCACACTAGCCCTTAGTTATATCCATTTATTAAATCATTTTTTGTAATTAAACCATAACTTTTCCTTCCCCTCACCACGAACAGGGTCCTCCATCATATCCGCCGACTCACAAGGGGTCCGCGAATCATCAATGCTTGAGAACCACTGCTCCAGACAATTTTTCTGACCCTCTGCGTGTATGCTGATTGTTACCTTCATAATAAATAATTCACAGTATAAGTCGCCCCCATTATGCATATTGTATTAGGCACTGAGTTGCCTATGGACGAGACAGCATTAATGTACTACAGGTTTTACTTGAGCTAGTTGGTACATACTTGAATAGGGTCAGCGGTGTGCATGTCTTTTCCTCTCACGGTTTTTCAAATTTGTAATTGTTCAGCTGACCCTACTCCAGCATTCATGTATAAGTAAATTAATTTATATTATATTATTCCTTGATTACCACATTTGGCGCATAGAAAGGCCGCACCCGTGGTATACTTCTGCGATCCTACATCTGTCACTGCTCTAGTGCATTATGGTGGTATAGTATTAGTTGTTGTTTCGTGTACAAGAAAGCGCTGAACATGCCGAATAGTTCGAAGGAAAACTCGAAAGATGTAACAAATTGCTATTGTTCTTTCATAAGCGGCGGCCAATTTATGGTGTTGAAATTAATTTGCAAATACTTTTTGTGTCAATTAAATGTAAGGAAGATTATTCCTATTGTTGAGACCCATTGGCCAGTGGGCTTCCAACTGGAACTTACTAAAACCAATTTTTCCAATTAAAATCCGTTGGAATTCCAAATGGATATAATGGCAATTTTTAGCTGGGAAGTAAATTAATTTATATAATCTTATTCCTTGATAACCACATTCGGTGCATAGAAGTGCCGCACCCGTGGTATACTTCTGCGATCATACATCTGTCACTGATTTAGTGGATTATGGTGGTATAGTTGTTGTTTCGTGTACACGGAAGCGCTGAACATGCCGAAAAGCTCGAAGGAAATCTCGAAAGATGTAACACATTCGTACTGTTCTTCAATAAGCAGCGGCCAATTTATGGTTAAGTATGAGCAGTGGCGGATCCAAGGGGGGGGGGGGGCGACGGGGGCACGCCCCCCCCCCCCCAAACGAAGTCGACCCCCCTCCCCCCTTCTCGGAGGGCAATTTGACATGGGTGGACCCGCCGGTGCACAAAAAAGAATGGGTGAATAGTATCCTTACAAATTTTCCGCCCCCCCCCCCCCCCCCAAAACGGAGTTCTGGATCCGCCCCTGAGTATGAGTCTCATAACATACATTTGCAAACACTTTTTGTGTCAATTAAATGTAAGCTTGTTTCGAATATAAGCTTTTGCTGGGACGATGTTTTCTGATTATTTATTATTATTATTTTGTCTGAGCAATTTGGGTCGAAGCTACGGATTGTGTTCGCATACCTTGGTCCATATCATAGTTTCGCTCCCTTCACTTTAAAGGACTAGTCCCAAAGAGTTGCAAGGGCGCACCAACCGGGGGGGGGGGGGGCGAGTTTGCCCCTTTTCTTCCAGTTTTCAGAGTGGATGGCAAGGCATGTGTTCTGCCCCCCCCCCCCCTTCCTTCCTCCTGCAACAGCCGCCACTGGGCAGGGCAAACACTTTGCTTTTCATCAGGACTCGGATGTCTTTGCTGGCATAGCTCGCATGCTTTTCACTCTCTTTTGCAACTCCGTTCACTCATAAGCTGACAGTGCGAGTTACATGTTCACTTTGACCAGTTGTACGTCTTTCTTTCGCCACGTGATCACTCTCCCGCCCCGTATACCCACCCGCAGAGAGAGGTGTCAGGTGATGAAAGGGAAGCGGTCGATTGGTCTCGCGAGAGCGTTGCTCCCACCGCACTGTCATCTTAGGGGCCTTCGGGGAGAGATCACCTTTACCTTTGGCACTGGAGGTCACTCATCTCCGCTCCTTTGGGATCGGGAAAACAGGGGGATCCGTGGCCGAGTGGGTTAGCGCACACCAGCTCGGAGCACGTGGAGCGAAAGCTCGCAGGGATCCTGGGCTCAATCCCCACCCCTGCCCGTTCCGATCTGGATGTATCCGCAGTATCACTACTGCGGCTAGCGGTTGTACTGCACTGGCTAAATTGCTCATCTACAGCGAGTGACTCGTCGCAACTTTGAAATGCCTGACCAACTACACGCTGTATAAATATCCACACAACCCCAATAATTATCAGGGAAACTAGGTGCCGTTTGGCTCGGTTTTTCGCGTGGTTTCATAGCTGGGAGCTGGCTTCATTTGGAGAAAGGATTTAAGGTGCCGTTTGGCGCGGTTTCAAAGCTGATGACGTCGTCTCGCTCCATGGGACAGTTAATGCTTTAACATTAATAATTAGCGCACGTTCTTTTCACGAGCCAGCAGCCGCCGTTGTGAGCGAGCACACACAACAAAATTGACGTCATAGTCCCCCATTCGCGCTCAAATGACAGTGAAATGTATGGGCTTCGGGCCAATGGAGAATAGAGACAGACTTTTCATCCCCACAAGTAAAAGCTATTGATTGAACCCAGGGATCCTGGGTTCAATCCCCAACCCTGCCCGTTTCGATCTGGATGAGCATCGTACCGGCGCGTATCAGGTACGTAGTCAAGATTTTGGGTCAGGGCGCCATGATAATTTTGGGTCAGGGCGCCATGATCAGGCACGTAGTCAGGAGTCAGGGCGCCATGATAATTCGCTGTATGAAGGGGAGGGGGAAAAGGCCCCAGCAAGATGGAAGATATCGGGGAGGGGGGGGGGAACCCATACCACCCCCCCCCCCAAAAAAAAAAAAAAAGCCAGAGAGGGGAGTTTGGGTTTCATGGCCCCACCCCCTGGCTACGTGCCTGACGTCAATTTCGTTGCGTGTGCTCACGCACACCGGCGGCTGATGGCTCGTGGAAAGATCGTGCGCCACTTATTATAGACACTGAAATGTTTGGTTCAGCATCCCTTTAAGGGGCCGTGCAACGATATTCACTTGGAATGTTTTTCACTTTGTACAAGCTTACTGGCACTAGTACGTGGGACCCAAGTACACTCGCACGCAACACCTGGCACTTGGAATGTTTTTCACTTTATACAAGCTTACTGGCACTAGTACGTGGGACCCAAGTACACTCGCACGCAACACCACTGACCAAGAAACTTCTTGTTGCGATGTCATTTCAAGGACAAAAGCGAGCGTTTTCTTTCAATCTCTCCTTCGCAAAACTTGATGACGTAGCTGGGGAACCGCAGTATCCGCCAATGACGATATTTGAATGCGGCTCATAGATTGGACCCGAGCATTGCGTGGACACTCGATTTGGGCTCGTGATAATCAATAGCTCTACAAGCATTCGGGTAGTGGCCCGTGTCCAATCGCTGCAATGACGACAGTAGCCGAACCATAACAATATCTGGAACTCAGCGCGTGTCATGTGCTTTGCCAACCCCAGCGCGTGGCTATATGATTAACATTGGCGGCATATAATCGGCTCCAGATCAGGTGGCCGCTTGTTCTGGCTGTTAAGTTAAGAAAATAAACGCTGCTCGGTTTTTTTTCTGCTATTTTTCTGCGTGTGGTGAAAAACGAACGCGTGTTGCACAGATCATCAACATAAAAAATAAATGGTTGTGTGAATATCTATACAGCGTGTAGTTCATCAGCCATTTCAAAGTTGCGACGAGCAAAATAATTGGGGTTGTGTGGATATTTATACAGCGTGTAGTTAGTCAGCCATTTCAAAGTTGCGACGATTCAATCGCTGTAGATGAGCAATTTAGCCAGTGCAGTACAACCGCTAGCCTGGGGTCTTTAACGTGCACCACGCAGTAGTGATACACGACCGCACGCCGGTGCGATGCTCATCCAGATCGAAACGGGCAGGGATTGAACCCAAGCCCTAGGTTCTGCAGCGCGAGCTTTCGCTCCACGCGCTCTGAGCTGGTGTGCGCTAGCCCACTCGGCCACCGATTCCCCAAAAGCAAAGCAAGTCGGATGTTGTGCAATGTGCATGTTTATACAGTGAGATGTCAGTAAGGCCCCAAGGAATATGGCACGACATGAATTCATGACAGCTAGGAGAGGAGAAAAAAGACGGTGGTTAGGAAAATAATTTATAAGAGTCCGAGAAAGGGGCAAGTGCACAGTGCACTCAGTTTGATACACAGGATTCACACACAGAGAGAACTTCAAAAGAGCCCAACGTTCCATCAGATACATTGATTCCAAACACCGCTATACCGTGTTCTTCAAGAGTGTCTTAAGTTGAAGTTCGGCTCTGGCTTTCAGTACTATGTAGTATGTTCTAGGATCCTATGCACCTTTTGTGATGCATCACATGAATGACATTATACACACCGTCGTGTCCGACCATGTAAACACAGCGCTCGTTCTATGTACCTTTCAGTCTGCATTTTTATTGTGCTGCGTCTATCTTTTACAATAGTCGTATCAACCTCTTCCATTCTGTGTCTAGTCAATAGCAGAAATAGTATACCCATATGTTCTTTTCTTAAAACGGGATGGCACTCAGTTGGTCGAACGTTTCAGTAAACAAACGGCCGCCCCAAACTGTTCATTAAAAAACACTTAAAAAAAAAGGGGCACAAACAATACTTTTCGTTATGTCGGCCCGTTGTTTGTGCCCTTGCTTCCCTTCCCTTCCCCCATCCCCGTCACCCCTCATTACCACCACCACCACCGTTTCCTTACGTCCGAAATCGCACCCACTGTATTTCTGCAGTTGGTGTACACCCAGTACATCCTAAAAAACACAACGGGCTGCCAACAATCTACCACCATGTTGTTTATGTTTCGCGGGATAGAGAATAGCACGATACCACCGCACGGAATAATTTACCAATCTTTGTCTCTAGCTGCATGTCCATAGAAATATAAAATAAAATAAAGAAATAATATTGTTAATTAAACAAAATTTGTTAACTTTGCAAATACAAAACAAATTTGTTATGTTTACATTCAAACGTGTTTCAATTTCTGCGGATCTGTTGTGTCATGGCGCTCCCGAGTCCTGACTCCTGAGCAAGAGGTGTGAGGTATTTTACTTTTTTGGCTTTTCTGCAAACATTGTGAAGGGTGACATTCGAATTGGTTCGTTGAAAGATCGATAAGCGCACCAGGAATGGAATAAATGTCATAAATATACCCTATTAGACGAAACTTCCCTGCTCTTACCCAGCGGCTCAAGCACGCTGAACGTTACATCGAACCTGCGTTGGTGAGTTGAAACACTTGTGTTGCTTTATAAACAATAAAATCATAATTGTACCGAACGAATGGGTGCAATTTAACCTTTCTTTTTTGCTCTGCTGGTATGAAGTTCCTGTGATGTTGCCGGTTGCTGTGTCGGTCTCATGCCGTGTATTTTTGACCGCTCTTATGTGTCGAACCTGGGCTGCTGTTTTCAATTCGCGAAATAGTTACATTTGAAGTGTTATGCTTTTTTGACGAATGCATTATTTTGTAGCTAACACTTGGCAAAGTCAACGATCCCTACAAAATTTTAACTGTGTAAATCGAACTTTAATTCCCTCACCTTCCCTAAAGCATTCAAGTGCAGAAGAAAACTATTTAGAATTTACTAAGCTTGGCGAATTCGCAAAACTGTAATTCCGGATCGAAGCTAGAACGTGCCTTTCGGGGCATGTGATGCTCAGACACTTATATAGGGCATGCAATGCAAATGAAGCACCTTGTGAGGGCAAATCCCAACACAAAAAGTTTTTTTCTTCTTTTTCTTTGCTAACCACTTTAGCCGCTTTTTGCTGACAAGGCCTGCAACATTGATTAGTATCAAACTGCAATTCACACTGGAAACACGTTTTTGTTTTACATGTGAAATTACATATTTTTTCTGCTTTGATATAGTGAATGTTTGTTCAAGCTCTTTAGTTGTCTTGCGTGAATAAATGAGGTGAAGCTGAACAGCATTTGACACCTTTACTTAAGTAGACAGTTCTGATGCTAAGAAAAAGTGTCGCACCACTAATATTAAATACTTCTGTACGGGTCACAATATAAGATATTAAATGTACCATTCTGAGTTTCAAAGCAAGAAGTTCCTTCCATGAAGAATGCATAGAGTTCGACAAGTTTTCACACAGTGTCTTAGCCTAAAACTCGACGAGAGGATGTCTTGCACTTCTTATCTATGTGATGTCGTGCACAAACTGGCTTTCTTGACAGGCGTGCCATGCATCGAGATGGGTGGTACATGTAGTTTCAGGTTGCTACCTTTTGTTTCTATAGACCAAGGTTTAGACATTCTTGTTGTGCTCACTGGCATGCGTGTTCTCGTGCTCTTCTGCGACACGCCGGCCGTCCCCGCAACTGACACAAGGTGCCGTTTCGGTGGCCGCCCTGATGAGTCTGCTACCGACATTTAAGGCTAGTATTATAGTGAGGGTGTACAACATCGTAAGAGGTCTGTTCGATTTGCCTGAACTGGCTAAACTATAGTCGGTGACAGGTCAAGAACGATGTGGAAGCTCCTCCCTCCCCGTTCCACTTCAGCGGAGCAAACGGTGGAGAGGAGGTCGCCTCCTTTCCAGTGTTCGCTCCACTGAAGTGGAAAGGGGAGGGAGGAGCTTCCACATCGTTCTTGACCTGTCACCGACTATAGTTCAGCAGTGCAGGAACTGGCACATTCGATTCACCCTGAAGTTGCACAGCCGCTGCACTGCCACATTCGATTTATCCCAGTTCTAAACGAGTTCAGACCCAGCTCCTCAAAAGCTTGCACCAGCTCTGGAGTCAGTTCAGAGTCTGTGCAGAAGCAGACAACAAGGGCAGATGACACTCCTCGCCCATCTCTACTTGTGGTGCCATTTCTTGGAGTTTTTGCTCAAATGTCTGCAATGTTTAACAATAACGCCCAGTCAGAGGTTACATTTCCTTTCACTTATGAAAATAATGCACCCATGGTGGACACGGAATCAAGATCCTAACCTAAGGTAGGAATGTGCTCAATTATGATATTCTGAAAGCGTTTTACGCACCTGCTTGCACAGGTTTGGCTCGCTGTGGTAAGCGTTGAAAGATTGACTTGTGTAAATTGTTTCTTTTTGATGCTACGTGATGCTATGTTCATATTCTTCTTAAAAGACACAGGAAAAGTATCACACTCTTGATAGCCCCCACCTTGTGTAGCTCTAGGATGCAGACTTATGATCCCAATACATTGCCGAGGTCTGGGATTTAATACAAGGGCACTTGCATGCCCCATAGCTGAGCATAATGCTGCATGCTTTGTCCGCTGGTATTTGGGGACGCCCACTAACGGGCCTGGGAAAAACGCAGAGAATCGGCATTGGCATGCTAGTTCCATGCGGATATTTCTTGAGAATCAGAATAAATGCTTCAACTTGACACCAAAGTGACGGTCGATAACTGTTTTGGCCAAAACGCTCTCGTCAGGCCTTCGTCTTCGAAGTGACTGCTACTGACTGCGCGCTGCCGCCAGTGACTCCAGACGTGAAATCATCCTGATGCTGCGCATCTATCGTCTAAATGCGAAACTCTAGAGACTTTGCCTGAATCTACTATTGCTAAATGAATGTGAAGGAATGTGGACAAACCTATTTCACACTGAAAACATTTTAGTAGACTGGAGTAAGGAAACATTCACAGAAAAGGCTCCGTTTTTATACATTAAAACTAAGGAAACGCGAATGGTCTCATCAAACTGCGAATAATTACATGTAGCATACAACGTGGTGCGGTGAAACAAGATCTAACAGATGCAGACGACGCCCTGTGCTTCCGCTCCGAAAGCCGATCACAGCGCCAGTCCTAACGCGGTGGCTGCACTGGTTCTGCGCCCTCATGGCAAAACAATGTTCATTTTGCAGTCTTTACCGTTCTATACCTATGTGGTTCAAGGGGGTGACGTTTTTTAGCGGCATAATGATGAATAGAAGAGTTTGAGCTTAGGGGTAGTGCTTAAAATGGCACAAAAAGAGGAGCACAAGCATAAATTACCATTTGCATTCACCATGAATTATACCTTCCCCACGCAGCACCATTCGGGAACAAATGTATTTTTTTAAGTATCTGCATTCCGGAATACTTTTTCGCCGTTTTTGCAGAAGTATCTCAGGGATATCCCGTTGCATAAAAGACAAATGTATATCAGTGTCTGTATTTTGGGCCTTAAAATGGAAGTATCACAGTATCTGTATTCCCAAATACTTTTTGTAGTATCTCTGCCCAGCCCTGTTACATGCACACCTACATAATAGCTGCAGTTAATTTTTGCAATTTTGCTTCAAGGTTTTATTTTCAGATCAACATGTACCATATCCCAGATGTTTAATTTCTTAATACCCCGCTCATTAGGTAAGTCTTCCCCTAGTACGAAAGTGTGTTGCAGGGAAGCAAACCTGACAAAACTGCTGTTTACAGTACGAGTCTTCTCCATAGTGCGCCAAAGCCTATCGAGAAATGCACTCACAAAAAGCTAGTGTGGCCACCTCAACAAACTTAGAATAATAAGGACTATTAGGAAACTTAAGTGTACTGTCCCTGTTCGATACGAAGGTAAAATCAAATAGTGTGTTAGTCCAATCAATAGTCTGTATTTTTGAGAACAGGCACCATCCTACCATAATGATCCAGGTAAAAGTGGAGCTTTTCGTGCAGTGTTGGCACAAACTCATCATATTTTGTTTAATTTTAGCAGCATACAGCAGGTTGAGGCCTTAGGTGCAGCAGTCACATCAGTGAGCCTTCCAAGAAGTATGAAGCTTCTGTTCTGAAGTATGAACTGTTTCAATTGTCAGTCCCTTTGACACATTTGCTTTGCTTCAATGTAGCCTGTTCAGCACCATTATCTTGTACGAATGTTGCTGCCGGTGTTTTTGCAACAAGAATAGCATGAATGAAATGGATGCACAAAGTTTTATTTCAACAAAATAAGACCTACCACAAGCACAAAATAAGAAATGAACTAAATGCAAACTAAAAAGAAAAAGCAACATTAAAAAAAAAGAAGCCTGTTGGTCCATGGGCATGAATGCCTATCTTGTAGTAGGAAGTTGTTTTCACAACTTCGTAACAGAAGACGTTTCTCTATCCACCACCTGAAAGCACGCTCTCTAGCAGACAGGCTCCTCCAAAGGACCTAAATTAAAGAAAATAAAGACATTATAAGCACCATACACCAAAGCATAAAAATTAAAATTACTAAGCTGTTTTTGTCTTGTCCCCTATAGGAATCAGCAGCTGTACATAGTACTTTTCTTATGCTAAATATAAGTGAAAAAAAGAGGGTATTTGAAATGGAGAGGCCACACTGTTGCAGGTGAAAAGGTGTGACCTGATAACCACTTGTGAATTATTTCATTAAACTTGTGTCCCAACATTTGCTGCGCTGTCGTGAGGAATCAGCTGGACGCTGACAAGGTTTGACCAGAGGAAAATTGGCGACTGCCTCGCCGGGGGAGGAGGCAGTGGATGATGTTTTTAGTTTTTGTCAATGTTTTAGGCTAGGTGGTGGAAGCTGCCGCCCATTATAAAGGGTACAGCTGTTATTATCCATCTATTTGTCTCGAGAGTTTTTTTTACTACAATTGTTATTGAAATTGTAGGCCACGATGAGTGAGCACAATTGTAATAATAATTTGCAACTAATTACAGGGTCACATGCCTTTTCAAATGTGTCAGCCAGCTTTTGTAATATCAAACTCTAATAATGAAAAGTAAGAAATATTCAGGTGGAAACATAACAAAGGTTAAGAACAACCATAAACATAACAAGGGTAAATCATACCTGCCAAGCTACCCGTGTTACCCGGGAGACTCCCGAATTTTGACCAATTTGCACGATTGCCAGAAAAATCTCCCAAGAAACGCAAATCCCCCCCCCCCCCCCGCTTTCCCTCCTCGCACTTAAATAAGTAGTTTTTGCTGTCGTAACAAACGGCTGCTATGATAGTGAGGCCCAGCTGTCCTTCGCTAGCATGAGCAGTGCAATATAAATATAATGAAGTTGTCTTCATTTTACATTTGTTATCAATATTTCTTTTTAAAAAAAACCTCTACCCTCCCCCCTTTCCCCCCGCTTAGAAATTCTCCCGGATTTGGTTTTTCCGAACTTGGCGGGTATGGTAAATAAAGTTCAAGGTCTTGAAACAGTCAGTTAGGATAACCTCTGCCTATTCTTCATAACTTCATAACAAGTCAAGTCAAATTTGGGGGTTTTACGTGCCAAACCAACGACGGGCATATGGCACGCCCCAGCGGAGGACTGGGGATTAATTTGGACCACCTGGGGATCTTGATGTGCAACCGACAGCTCGGTTACATGGCGCCTCCTCCGCAATAAGCCTCCGTCAGATTGCGGGCACCTCGGCCATGATTCGAACCCGCCACATGGGGATCCGTAGGCCAGCGCTCTCGCCTCGGAGCCACCGAGAACTTCATAACAAAAATTTGCCGTAAATGATAAATACGCCTTCTTATAAACAACTCCGCCAAACTCGTTAAGGTTCTTCTCAAGCTTGCATTCTCTACTTCTGCTAATTTAGCTGCTAATAGACCATTTGCTGTCTTACCCAAGCATCAAGGAGAATGCAGGGATTGGTGTTCCACGCGCCACACGCGCACGCCTTTCCTGTATAAAAGATTCGAAGTAAATAACCAAAAGAAAGCATTGACGAACGCGCGTGCAAGATGCCATTTGTTTTAGGTTTTTGCTTTGGAAAAGTTACTACTGCTGAGGCCAGCACGTGCGGCGCGTGGAACACCAATCCCTGCATTCTCCTTGATGCTTGGGTAAGACAGCAATAGGTCTATTCACTCACACCTATATAAGAGTGACAACTAAACAACCAAACAAGTCCACATACATATTTTTGCAATACTGAAGTATCCATGCTAAATCTAGAATTGGAAAAAGATACCTTCACGATATTGCAGTCAGTCTATCATACATACAAGCCGAATTTTATTCAAAAATCGTCCCGTCTCACTTTGGAGGAATGCTTTCCCCTTAGCACACAGGTGCGCTGCGGCGAAGCAAGACACAAAATCGCGATGCCTACTGCGTGGTTGTCGCTTCACTGCAGTACACCTGTGAGCGGTGAGAAGCGCACTCAACGAAACTAACCCGCCAGAACAGAACGCAAAAATTATTGCGGAACTTCCGAGTGTTAGAAATAGTCTAAAATAAAATATATTATAGAAAATAAAGGAAATCTTGACAACTAAGCTTTTGGTAATTAAAAAAAACAACACGGTTTAATATAGTTGGAAGTACAAATTTAGGCTACATGGTAGGAACTATGGTGGTCGCATACCACCATCGCACAACGCTCTTGCTCGGAGTCCCGCAGGTAGACTGCCGTTTAGTTCTTCTCTCGCGCTGCTTGGTCTCGCCTGGCTGGCAGATGTCACATCCGGTCTGACGCCAGCCAGTTGCATCTTCATGGCGCTGGAATCCACGTTTGAGACCCCTGATGCCAAGGAGTCAGTGCAAACACAAGCCTTTAAGAACACGACATTCGTGCCCTCAGAGCTTCGTAGGCGACTTCAGGAATGCGCCCGGTAAAATAGAAGAAAAAGGGCAAAACACAATGGCACTCGCTTACACGAGTAATGTCTGTGTTTGATGCGAAATCAGACAGAGTTAGTATGTTATATGACGTAATATTCTAAAGATCTGCAAACTCGCACAATCCTATCGCTCCGGCCAAATTGCGAGTTGTTTTGGCACAACCTTGGCCAGAGTTCCTCAGATTTTGGTCAAATGTAGCAAGATGTAACAGGGTAAACACGTTGGCACAAATATCACATCACTGCCAATGGTCTGGGACTTTTGTACGCAATAGCTAAATGAAAGCATCTCTCACCTGTGAATTTTAGTCCCTCAGCTAACAGAACAGCTTGAAAACCACCCCAATGTGGAAATGTTTTACGTGTTAAGTACCGTACAATATTCATAACACTATCAGACAGAGAACTGTTGGATCTTACAAATGCCAGTTCTTTTTCAGTAAGTAAATAACTTCTGTAGAGAGGAATTAACTCTGCACCTACCATACTAAGGCAAAGTGCTTTGTTGTGGAACATTTCAGAAAGTGCATGCTTTCTTAGAACTGTCACATTTCGTGGTCTGCCTCCTGCGTTTGGTCAAACTAATGCACAGTTTTTCGGAAGAGGTTGCCCCACCGATTGTTGCCTATAGCTGCTGCTGAGATACATCCTCTCGAGCTGCACAGGGTGCAACAGACTGTCGCAAGAGCTGCACCTGGTTAGCTTGGGAAGGTTGTAAGACTGCTAAGGAACGCCTGAATATCGATCAATTTTTTATTTAGCTCTCAAACACCGCATTGGGTCAAGGTGTTAGCTGTTGGTTTGACTAGATGAACTCAACCATGGAGTACTTAAATTCATCAGATTGAGCTAGTGGACATGTCTTTGACCTTTTTTTCTTTTTTGAAAATACATGCAACCCTTTTTGGTCCAGTCTTCAAATGCTGCTAGATAGGTTGGATAGTTGCTAAACTTGGCCTGCAGGAAAATGGTTCTGCAGGAGGGCTGTGGAGGGATGCTTGCCTCCACTGGCCCTGCTCTTCGTCACACATGCTGGGCTGTCCTCCCCCAAGCCAGAAAATAGATTATCAGACACATACAAAGAAGAGAGGCACCCTATGCAAAGTCTCCCCCATCCCAAGCAATGGTGGGGGATGCAATAGTGGCAGTATGGTCTAGTACCTTACGCAGTCTGCGAGATCCTCGTTTCGTGCACTTGTACTTCACCCACGCTGCTTCCCTCCTCCCACCGTGCTTTGGAAAGGGCACACTATCTTGGTTTCAGTCACTTCAAAGGCTGCCCACTTACCAGCCTCTACAGAAGCTGTGCTCCCTGAGGAAGTGGCTCTTAGGCACTTCTCTGCACTAGCTTTCCCACCCGAAGCATTGCCAGCAGCACGGGCTGCTTGCTCACATGCCTTTACAGGAGCTGTGCTCCCCGAGGAAGAGGCTTTTGGGCACTCCTCTGCACTAGCTTCATGCTCACCGTTCTCTGCAAAAGCTGTGATTTCCAAGAAAGTGGTTTTAGGCACTCTGCACTAGCTTTTCTACCCGAAGCATCGGCAGGGACAAGGGCTGCTTGCTCGCAGGCCTTTACAAGAAGCTGTGCTTCCCAAGGAAGTGGCTTTTGGGCACTCCTCTGCACTAGCTTCACACTCACCGTTCTCTCCAAAAGCTGTGCTTCCAAAGGAAGTGGTTTTTGGGCACTCTTCTGCACTAGCTTTTCCACTCAAAGAAGCTGTGCTCCT
This sequence comes from Ixodes ricinus, assembly GCA_037355805.1. Classification (NCBI taxonomy): domain Eukaryota; kingdom Metazoa; phylum Arthropoda; class Arachnida; order Ixodida; family Ixodidae; genus Ixodes; species Ixodes ricinus. Next base: position 659 of record JAZHYW010027997.1, on the reverse strand, counting down.
TGAAGATATGGCTTTCAGGCACTCCTCTGCACTAGCAAGAGGCATGCTCTCCCAGCTTTGCCCTACCCGACTATCCTTGCTGTGGACTCAAGACACCACCAACCAGCCTGAACCCAGCACCATGGCTCTACTTCACTGGCACATCAGAAGGCTTGCCTCGTCTGTGCCTCCGCTCAGCCTTTCCATATGTGACAACTGGTTGGCTTCTGTCCATACCGAGCTCAGAGGCCATGCAGGCACGTGGTACAGGAGAGCCTGCAGATTTTGACATCTCTGCCCAGGTGGCTTCCTGATCAGCAGCTGCTTCACAAGGTGCACAGGTACTCTCAAGGGAAGGAGCAGCAGAAGCAAGTGGCAGAGATGGTGTGGAAGCAGCAGGAGAGCAAAGTGGAGGAAACTCAACCTCACAGAGCATGGCTGGTGGAACACTTTTGATGGTCCAGCCAGCGCTTGAGGAAGCGTTCATTGTCGTCCCCTTGTACTCCTGCTGAATCCTGGCCCTGGCCATTTTCTGCATGATGTTCTGCACCTGCTGGTTCATGAACTTGGCAAGAACCTGCCCAGATAGTTGGGAGTGCCCAACTATTAACCTCTACACTAGAGCACCAAACCTGACTGTTGTCACCCTAACTTAATTGTCTGAGTTAGTGTCCATTTAA
>JAZHYW010027996.1:0-12166 GCA_037355805.1 Ixodes ricinus | reverse complement strand
TAGCAGTGTTTCCTGTATTCGTGCTATTGTGCTGGTCATGGAGATTGGGAGAATCAACCCAATGACGAGAACAGAAGTAACAGAATACAAAACGAGTTGTAAGTCACCGCGTGTGTTTGTCCCTTTGTGTGTCAGTGTGTGTGATTGATATCGCGCCGTTAACCTTAGAATATGAATCACGAACTCGTCCAAGTTTCCATTCTATCAAGATTTACCTACCTATGCGTTCCCATAGCAGCTCCTCAAACCAGCATATTCGCTACTAGTTATACTAATTAAATATTAAACATTTAAAAAGACTAGCTTCGAACTATGTTTTGCGCACTCTTGCAACACATGTCTCATCTTGAAGGCCAAACGCACAAATTTTAGCTGAATTGCCGTTCTCGCGACAGCACGCGCCTTTAGCGAATTCAGCACAGCGCTTCTGGTGCTCCTTTCACTGACCAAGCTGATAGAGCTCTGATCTCTCTGCAATGGAGTTTCGCGCTTCATTGCATTTGAAGCATTCAGTGTTAAAGTATAGTAGCCTTTCTCCCCATTCTGTTTTTCAGTTCCCCTAAAACAACCCTGAAATGAGTGTGGATGATAATTTGTGTATTTTATCTTTGCAACGAAAATTTGATGAATGAGTATAAACGGGAACGGACCATATAAATCACGCGCAGTTCACCATGAGAAAAAAACGTGAAGCCACGCACTCACCCGTAAGTCTTTCTCAGTGACATCCATGCCTGAGCGCCGGCGAAGAAGCAACAGATCACTAGAAGTATCTTCATTCTTTTCCACTTCCAATTAATGGATTAAACGCTTTTGCTCCTAATTACGATATTCTAATAAACCGATGCTGCCCGCGGTGCTGCTTCGGCCCTCTTTGCTGTGAACAGGGGCAGTTTTCTACCTACGCAGCTTACGTTGAACGTCCCTGAAGCCAGCAACTCCTAAAGCCCCTTCAAGCAACTCCAGCCGATTGCGCTTATCAATCGGAGAGAGGTTTCAGTTTCGTTCTTGTGATTCTATCTTCGAGTCGACGCAGAACACGCTTTCGCTCGAGACTTATGGAATATCGGGCGATAAACAGGCTTCTTCTATCAGTTGGGGCGGTTAGGCGTCGGTGTCACGTGTTAGAGACAACGTTATCATCGGTGGAAAGCCTCTTTAGCCTTACGGGCACAGAAGTTTGGTTTAGCATAAAAACGACATTTTATTGAAGCTGCCCTGAAATAAAACATGGAAAACACTATTCTCGCATAAAAAAAATAATAATAATTGACGTATGTCACGATGTATTAATTAGGTGTGTCCAGTCAGTACTCCAGGTAACCACCATGCTGGTCAATACTCGATTACTTCTTTTACAAGTCTGCGAAACCCATTCTTTTTAACCTCAAAGAGGGGGGGGGGGGGGGAGGAGGTAGGTTTTGTTCAATGTTGTTTTGAGGGCTGTGCTTTGCTGCAGCTCGCCCACCTTCCTGATGTGCACCTTTTCGGTTGGTGTTTTGACTCAGTGACACGTGTAGTTGCGGCCACATAAAGTTTTCAAATTTTTCACTGCACTGCTGCGAAAAAAAGTCCAAACTTACTCTTGGACTCTCCCCAATTTGTGCTTGTTGGCGCGAACTTCCACTCCTCTCTAAACCTGTCGAGACGCAAAAGTTTGTTGCGAAAACAGCAGGGTTGTGTTCGACTGTACGTCGCAAAGGAGCATATAACCAGAGACCACCACATCCGTGATGCCAAAGCGGGCGAATGAGCCCTTCACCTCTGCAATGACGGCTGTGGACGATGTGAAGGTCAAGCTCACCACTTTGGGAAAATGGGAGTAATAATCCCCGATGAGGACGTAGTGCCTCCCAGACAGTTTAAACAAGTCGGTGTCGACTCGTTGCCAAGGACGACTTGGCGTGGGCGTGCAGAGAAGCAATTCTGAGCGCTACACTCTGGTTTGCGCACACCGCTCGCACCCCGTGACGAGCTGCTCAATCTCGTTGTTCACTATTGGTCACCACACTGCATCTCGGGCCCGTGCATTGACACACCCGATGCCTTGATATCCTTTGTAGATGAGCTGGGGCATGTCTTTTCGAAGACCTTGTGAAATAATGATGCCGCGATCCTTCAGCAGTAGTCCGTCGCAGACCATGGTACTGCCACGCACCTTCCAGTATTCCCGCAGATGAATGGGAACCTTGGAACCCCTCTCTGGCCAGGCGCTCTCGCACAGCCGAATCAACCTTGCGGAGACACCATCTTGCGCCTGGTGTCGGCGAATACTCTCGAGTGGAGGCGATTTGAAGTCTTCAAACTCCTCCACGACCTCACTGACAAAACAAATTCCACTGTAGCGACTTTTGGACCTTGGTGCTGCCTGATTACGGCTTTCAGCGCTGCTTTAGAAAAGGTTTCCGCATTTGCAAAGAAGCTTGACTCGGACGTAGAGCATCTGATACTGGTATCGCATGTGACGCATCCGCAGACGCTAGATACGTGGAGGGACCAGGTCGAGTACAGCAGTACCAAAAAGTGTGAGGAGAGGGCGGTGGTCGGTTTTAAATCGAACTTGTTGCCTGGAACAAACTGGCCTAAGCGTTTCACAGCGTGCGTCGCAGCCAAAGCTTTCTTTTCTTTCTGGCTGTATCGCTGCTCCGTGGACCTGAGAGACTTTGACGCGTAACCTACAGCACGCTATTATCCGGTTGGTTGATCTGGTAGTAGCACTTCTCCGAGGTTGTGGGAGCGGGCATCGGCAGAAACCGTGGTGGACCACGAAGGATCGTACTTTGCCATGCAGACCTCCCAGCTGAGCATAGTCTTCAGCTAGCCGGAGGCAACCTGTTGCCTGGCACCCCAGTACCACGCGCTAGGCTTATGCAGGAGCGCTCGGATAGATGCGGCCACATCCAACAGGTGTTGCGGAAAACGTCCGACGTGATTTGCCATTCCTAACAATCTTCGGCCTCCATTGACATCTTCCGGCGCCTTCAAGTCTGCAAAAACCTGGATTTTCTCCGGATCTGGGCTGATGCCTGCCGAACTGACCAAAACTCCCAGAAATTTAACCTTCTGAGCGGAGAAAGTGCACTTGGCCTTGCTGAGGTTCACGCCTGCTGCTTCGAGACGATCCAGCACCTGCCTGAGCCGCCTGCAGGGATTTCCCATACCCCCTAGGGGGGGTATACACCCCTAGTTTTCCTAAACACCCCCTTAAATCTAAAAAAAAGGAAAAAATAAAATTCTTTTTTTTTTCAGATTAAGTAGAAAACACCACCCTCTCAGGTGTATATATAGAGAAAGGGAAACATCCATTACGGGTATGAGCATTTGGTTAATAGACGTCTGTAATTTAGCTAGTGGACTAAAAAAGAAACAGTTTTATATTTTATCCAGCCTCGCCTTGCATCACCTCCCCTCCCCCCCCCCTGAGCCATTGGGACACCCCCTTGATTCGAATCCTGGGAAACCCCTGGCCGCCTGTCGTGTTCTCCTTCCGTGCCGCCGAAGACCAGGATGTCGTTTATCATGTTGACAACACCGTCTTGTGCTTCGAGTATGCGGCACTGAAAATACTCCGGAGCTGAGCAGATTCCGAATGGAAAACGACAGAAACAGAACCTCCCAAACAGCGTGATAAAGGTTGTAAGCTCCTGGCTTTCTTTTGAAAGTGTGACTTGGTGAAAAATGGCAGTAGCATCCAGCCTCGAAAAGATCTTGGCTGTCCAAGTCGTCCCAGGATGTACTCAACGGAAAACAGAATGTGCCGTTCCCGAAGTACGACTTCTTTAAGACGAGTTAGATCAACGCAGATGCGGTAGTCTCCTGAAGCCTTGGGGACGACGACAATGCCCGCACACGAATCAGTCGGGTTGTCCACCTTCGTGACGCCATTGGACTCAAGCTTCTCGAGCTCTTTTCGGACAACGTCGTGAAGCGGTATGGGTATACTTCTCGGCACGCTGAGTGAGAACGGTTGAGCACCAGGACGCGATCGGATGGCGTACTCTTCCGTGAGTTCTTCGAGGCCGTTGAATAAAATCCTTTCCCAGCAGCACCTTTAGCAGTATACGTTGTCGACGAACTTGACTACTTCCAAAGCTTGAATGTCCAAGAAGCGTAGAATAGGATGGTCTTGCGCTGGTATGACGTTGACCTGCTCGACAAGGAACCTGTCCTTCCAGGGTAAGGTTACCTCGAAGGTGCCCAGTACTTGCAAATAAGTGTCCCCAGGGCCAGCCAACTCGCCGTCAACCTTCTGCAGTTGTCGAGGAACGCCTGGAAAGGAGCTTGGTGGCACCGTCCCCTCCGTGCCCGAGTCGACATTGAAGGGGACCACGTAGCCATTGACGTTTACGGAGACGAACTCGGCTCGGCAACTCGATGCGACGGAGTGCATTTGGATGGAGCTCAAGCCTGTCTTCTTTTCGCAGAGTGCGTCAAAGTGACCTAGCCGCTTGCAGTACCGGCACTTCGCATGCCTAGCCGGACACTCGGAGCGTTGATGGCTTTCTTTCCCGCAAAACCGGCAGTTCTTCGCGGCGGAAGTAGATGCGGACGACTCCTCTCCTGTGCGAAGCTTGGGCTTCAAAGACGAATTTTTCTGATGACCTTTCTTGTCCTTTGCCTCGGCGATCACCCGGGAGGAATCTGACCCCTTCTGGAATACGTCGATTCGGGCCTTCACAGCGTCCTCGTGAATTCGCGTCTGTAACCTTGCTTCCTCTAGCGTAAGCTTCGGACAGCGGCAGGGCTTGTCCGAGAGGCCAGAATCCGGAAGACCCACGTCGAAGCAGTTTCACACCAGACTGTCTTTCATATCCGCGGACTGGTAGTGACATTTCTTGGTCAGTGTCCGAAGCGCGGGGGAAAAGCTGTCGACCGACTCACCAGCCTCTTGTACTCGACGGTGAATCCGAATGCCCTCGTAGACCTCGTTCAACGGATGAATGAAGTGGTCGTTGAACTTATGCTTGATGACTTCTACCAAGCCCCAGTTCGCGGAAGTCAGCGTGAGCATTTCCAGGATGCGACATGCTTCCTTGGACTCCATGGCGTAGAGAAGTGTTCTCACTTGAACATCGCCAGATGTTCGATGTGGACCGGAGGCGTACCTGTAACCTTCGAATTGAAGCACCCATTGCTCCCATGTGCTGGGATACGAGAAGTAGAAGTTCGGAGGAGGCGTTGATCCCGTGGCATTAAAGGGCTGATGGAACAGTGCCGTGGCAGCGGCGGAGATGAGCTTTGTTCTCTGTCATGGTTTGACTATGGCATTCGGGTTACGTGGCGGCTGCTGTCACGAACCACTTCGTACACCATGTTGCGGGTGGCTCGTAGGCTAGCCGCACGTAACGTGGGAAGAAGCAGCCGACCAGCGTGAGATCCAAAACACCACTGATCTTTATGTCGGCATCATGGCGACCTCCGACAAATCATAGGATGTCCCGGCCCCCGCCCCTCGCACCCGATGCATTCAGGGACGCATGGCTACATTCTCCTGCGTCACGCTGCGTGAGCACATGCAGTCGCTACAAAAAGTAGACAGTGGCCAGCGAAATTCCTTATCAGCTGCATTAAGCCTAAGCGATGGCTCTACTCACGCGTCTAATTAATAGTGACAGCACTGTTGGATACCAACGTCGTTACACAGAAACGTCTATATACAGACGCTTGTACCGTAACGACTTTTTGACAGGAACTCGCGTATGGTAAAGATGCTGGTAAAAAGCAGAAAACTGCATGACAAGTCGGCGTCGCAACCAATCTCATTGCTAAGCGCACGCTGCGACGTCCGAAAAAGTTCGTTCTTAAAGCGATTACGTCTCCAAACCGAGTGAAAGCGATTGGCTGGCAAAGCGATAAGAATCACTTTGAGGGTCATGCGCAACTGAACTTTTGACCTCCTTTGAGCTTGTTCGCACTGAGGTCAACTCTTATGTCCCTCTGACTTCAGCGTGGAAAATCACGATGTGGGTTGGCGATCATCACCAGAGAAGGTGCGAATTTATTCACTTTTGCGTATGAGTGTCACAGAATGCGTTGTGCCCGCTTGTGACTGCTTTAGACAAGAAAACCCATTGGTACACTGGTGTCATTTATCAGGGAGGCCTGGAACACTTTCAATCTGCGTATAACAAGACCGAAGGTTTTGCGGCGCTAGTGGTTTTTACGCGAAAGCACCATGCAGCAAGGGAATAAAATATTCAAATGGATGTTAGTGGGGCTAGCAACCATTTAAATATCTAGAAATAGAGAGGTCGAAGAGGGTCGCCCTACCTCTTTTCGTCTTCCAGTGCTGTTCTGCCATTCTTGAGGCGCGAGCGAAACTCAAGACACTTCGCACGATTCACTGCTTTTTGAAATAAGCCTGCCGAATCATTTCGAAAGTGTCGAGTTTAACGCAGAATTGACGTTTACTCTCGCTCTGGTTTGCAGCCTATGGTGAAATCGCCATTGTGCTCGTGCACGTGATCACCAAAACTCGTGCAGCGCAGCTCCAAATGTTCACAGGACAACGCCTTTTGGCACAATGACACGGGGTGATCCCCGTCTTCAACTGCTGCGCGGGCATCGCCGTGCTGCTTTTTTTTCTTGCGCTACAAATTTGGTTTTTGAACGTTTTGACCGCGCCTCGTATAGCTCGAAAATTTTAATTGTTCTGTAGTTATTCACCAAGTCAATTATCTCTGTTGTACAGTTACACACCAATTCAGTTTATGAAGCATTGGCGCGAAAACGGCGCTGCGCTGAGGCAGATTGAAAGCGGCGAGTTCGACGGACGCCTCAAGATGTGCAAGGGATCCCAAATGACATTGTATTAAATACCGTTTAAGAGCGACCGGTGAGAAGGCGTCTTTTTCCTGGTGCGATTCGTCATTTTCTGAATGACTGAAAAGTGGTCCTTATGTTACCCTTATTGGATAACGAGCGGTAACTCGCTAAACTAATGTATAGCAATGGCCGACACGCTAACACGAGATCTGCGATATCTTTATATTTTACTTTTAAAGGGTGTTGACGAGAAAATATCTTATTGCACAGGTTAATGCCCCGAATAAGAATGTTCCACTACACCCATAACTGTAATAGCAGCCTTTAAATTTAAAAAAGAAAATCTAATAATTCGATGTTCGTTCACGGAAACAGTGTCGCACTATACTCGCGGAAACTTTTTGTGGCATTTCAGAAGTGAAGAGTGCGCCTGCACTGCTTTGATGGGCGTTCAAGATCCGCAAGGGCACGTGCATCTATAGCTTTGCCTGCGTAGACGTAGAAAGTTGTCCGCGAGTTTATGAACCGTGCGTCAACAACACGCAAATGTAGGTTTGTCGAATCAATATTTCGTTAGAAACAACCGAAAAACATAACCACCGCGACCGAATGAACGACATTTCATTCGTGCGGTGGTGATCGATGGATCTAATGCCGCGTACAAGACAAACCCTCTTTCCCTCTCCCAAAAACGACATCACTACGCGCAGCCTCGCTTGCGTGAGCATCGCCGCGCCGCCAGCGCATCTTGCAACGTCTCGCAACGGGTGCGACGCCTGCGCGCGGCGACGCCAAGACGGACGCCTCTGCCGCTTCGCTTTGACCCTTGTCGAGCTTCAGCCTGTTTGCCACCTGGAAGGTCGGACAGCCACGAACGAGGACGTCATGCGTGAGCCTTAAACGACAGCTTCCGCGCTGTCGTCCCTGAAGTCACCTCACGAATTGCGGGTACCTGGCGCCATCTAGTAGCAGCTGCGCCAGTTATCTGAGGCCGTCCACGCCTCCGAGTTCTGACGCGCGCGAAGGGCGCGACGAAAGCTTCTCCGGCCGTCCCACTCGACTGGCTCTCCAACAGCACGAGCGTAGTTGCGCTAACTCCGTCGATCGCCACGAGGCGGCGACGTCCTCTCTAGTCATCACCATAGAGTTACTACAATGTACGCTAGAGGTTCAACTGGCTCTAGTGTCTATGCGACTTCCGTGACGCGGATTGAAGCAGACAGCAACCAGTCTACTTTTGCGGTGCTCCTGTGCATTCCTATGAAAAAACGAGCGTGCATTTTGTCTCTTTGGCGGAAAATAACATGAAATTTTTTGTTATTTGGGTCGTCCCGAATAGTATGTACCTTTATTAACATTGTAAACGTGTACTTGCTTTAGTTTGCGCATTTTTCTTCATCAATGAACGATGTTTAACTTCGCTATATTTCAAGCCCAAACCCCTGTTCCACAGCAGGTGTGTAAAAACAAGCCACGATTCTAAGGCAAAATAACAATCGAAAAGAATATAGAGCGTGTTTAAGGCTCGTCAGCTTTCCAGTGACGCTTATATATTGCTAATATGCCAGTCTTGTCACTATATGAAAATGACCCATTTTGCATCTTTACGAGCGGTTAAAAACATTCAAAACGTAAAGAACAAAGTACTACGTGGGGTACGAGAGGCGTCTATTTCTATTATCTTCTCTGCCGGGCAGTCTTTATCGGGCACTTGTTATCAAAGATTTCGAGCGTGCGGGTGATGTTTTGAACATTGATCCAGCATATTCGCACAGAGCAGAAAGAATAAAGCAGTACTTATTGAAAATCTGACTATATTACGTGGCCTTCAATTAATTTTGATCGGACATACACATGGAGTTTCTGATCAAGTGTTACTGCGTAGTTCTTGCCGTCTTTCTTGGCATTCCAGATGTCCTCTCGTTCGTTTGGCACGTATATCCCCAATGTTGAAAAGCGCCGACGTCGAGTTCGCGCTAACAGTGTCCGACAGTGCACGTAAATACATGTACGAAGCCGTTTTAGCTCCGTTTTAATGCAATGAATTTGAAAGAAGAACGCCGTAACTGACCAATTATCTACGTCTGCCTGGCTGAGGAATGTTCCAAGCTACCTCGTACGAGATCATTCAGGATCATTTGCTCTAATAATCGAGCGCAGGAGAACATTCACTCACTTTCTTCCATAGCAACGTACTACCGGAAGTCAATTTCGACTGGTTGCTGTCTGCTTCAATTTGCGACAGCACACTAGCGTCAATTGTAACCTCTAGCCGTTACATTATAATGACTCTATGGTCGTCACAGAGCGACGGAGCCGTCAACATCCCAGGCGTCGCAGAATGGGTGGTGGCAGTCACGTCATCGAGCTTCACCTTGCGTTCACCCGCGAGCTCCGCGGCCTGTTACGTTTACGCCAGCTTCTGGTTTGCCCAAAATGGGCAGTGGGGATGAAACTAGGGGTTTTGTAGGAGAAATGAAAAGGTTGTTGTGGTGGGACTGCCGAACTATAGTTTTCCTTTATCTGCCGAAACAGAGGCCAGATTCACGTAGAGCTTCTTAGGTTACGACAACATAGCTAAGAAGTTTGGAAGTTAAGAACATCATAAGAAGAGAGAAGTCGGTATTCACTAACACGTTCTTAAGTGAGAGGTGGAAAGCGACGTTCTCGTGCAGAAAAACTAGAACTTCCGGTGTACCGCAAGCTCTCGATCCCCGCGAGAGCGGGCTGTTGCTATGGCGACGGCGTCTTCGGCAACACGAACAACCAATCGGAGAGCTCGTTATGTTTCGGAGCGGTTTAGAACACATGAACGCACAACATACACACACACACGGATTTTTAATAACAAACACAGGCGGCCTTTCCGCCACCGCTTGTCTGGGGTTCAGTGTCCGTGCAGTGATATGTCGACGCTAACACGATTTAAACGAGGCTCGAATGCCGAGGACGGGATAACCACCTTTGTCGACTGTTACAAACTCGATCGCTACGAAGCCAACACAACTGTCATCGTTGCTAAAAGAATCGACCTGGTGCCAGTCGTTTGCAAAGCGGCGTAGATAGAAACAAATCGCCTCGGTGTTTTTCGCGGCCTCGGAGATGCAGAGCGAGTCGACGTCACGTATCGTTTAACTGCGAGAATGTCAGCAAGACCCACGTAAATGACCTGTTCACACTCGTGAGTGGACGCACGCGTTTGATCGAAGTGCTGGATTCGCGCTGTTGGACCACGTCTTATGGTAAGCGTTTCGGGACCGATCGTTTACGATTGGCAACTCGATACTGACGACACCTCGGCAAACAAAAATCTAGACCCGCATCGCGTAGCTCCCACAACCTCTTATAGCTCGACAATGACGTACCGTCGTGTCAGAATAAAATGGCATACTAATAACAAAGCTTACATACCTCGTGTTCCGAAGGTAATCTACAGGCGTTCAGTTTAAGCTCTATATCACACAAAACAAGGAAATAGAATCAGATGAGAGTCCCTTTTCGACGACACCGTTCGTCACCGCTTTGCCTCGGAAAACAAGGAGATGACAATGGCAGAGATTGACCTCTTAATCTAATGTTGAGGTCAGCGACTCAAACTATTACCATACCGGAAGGATCCGCGAGAGTCACGCGGGCATATTTCATTCAGCAAGCCAGCCGGTCGTGGGCAGACGGTCTTGGCCAAGGACCGTCGGAGCAACGCTGCGTCGGAGCAGGTCGGAGTGCCTGCTAGGCTTATGTTCTGCCAGAGCTCGCCCTTGGCGGTCGCTTGGTCGGTGGGACCGTTGCCGTTGTAGCTTTTCCCGGGTGTTAGTGGATCCAGCGTTCATGTTTATCGTGGTCGCTCTACAGCTACTTCCTTCTTTTTTTTGCTACTTGAAGTTGGGACTCGCGAGAAGAGCACTTGGAAAAATAAATCGTCTCGTTGGTCGTCGCGACCAAGTACGCTGAGCACCGCTGTAGCCATGTTGATTTGATCGCAAAAGTGCGTAAGACAATCTCCGGAGTTGTTGTAGGATTCCATCAGAACCTGCGCAAAAGTTACTTATAATTTCGTTTCGTGAATACGTATTTCTTCTTACGTTATGCCGTACGCACATTTTTGGCGTAAGGTCGTTTCAGTGAATCTGGCCTCGCATTCTACAAATATCATTTTACGCGCGTTCCTGATGATGCAGGGCGTCCGTGTTGTCACGTGACACCTTAACGTCACGTACGGCGACTTCCATGATGTATTGTGATCGTATATCAATGCAACAACGCCAGTAGTTGCGTGACATCATTCGATCTGGGATAGCTTTATTGTTGTGGATGAGGCGTCGTACACGGATGGTTCCACTTGCAGCAAGACACCTAGGCAGATGAGGTCAATCTACTTAGCATGCAAGATACCACTGACGGATACTTCAAGTGCGCATGTGCAGCATTTTCGCGTGCGGGAAGAGGTATGCGCAGGAGGAAAGACAGAGATGCTTGCAGCAGACGACCAACGCCAATATCTGCCAACGCGCTCGTCGCAAGTGGCATTGCTGGCGACTGTCAAGAAAGCTCTTGACATTGATGTTCTACTGATTACAAAGCACAGAGTTCTTAAAGTGCTAACAGCACTGGTCCTGCAGTATTTAGAGGAGTGCCCCTTCTTGCATGCCCAGCAAGAGAAGACCATGACACAAAATCTTCTAGAATTGTAATAGAGAAGTGTGTATGGCCATTCCTGGTCAAGTATAGCCTTGACTATGACAGACAGGGTAGCGTATATCGAAAGAAACTGTGCTCGAAGCCACTGCATCGCAAAGTATTTCGTGTCTATTCTAAAACGTCAAGGCTTGGAACCCGTAAATAAACCAGGTTGGGAGTTGGAATACCAAATAAACGAAGTTAAAACGAAATCGGAATTTATAAATAAAGCAGAGTTATTTTTCCTGGAGATTCCATTGTCTGTTGGCATATCAATTAAGTTAAATCACAAGCTGCGAAACGGGATGCGATGATTTGTGCTACATGTGCTACACGTTTACTAGATAACGCCCCACCTTTTGAATCAGTAACTACAATTATCACGAAGTTTATAAAAAGAATGACGAAATCATTACGAGGCGGTCGTATATCACCGCCTTAATTGTTGCCCTAAAGCCGGGATCGCACTTTGCTATACATACCGTATAAACTGGAATATAGGTCGAACCGGAATATACGTCAACCCCTAATTTACAAGTTGCCAAAAGCAAAAAAAAGTTTTTTATGGCAAGAAATTGCAACCTTACCCCTGTAACAAATTTGGCCAATCATGCGGAAGGACCAGAACACACGGCACATTTATTTAATTGCTTCTCACGCAATAAAACAGGTGGTTCTCCAGCGTTACGAGAGGAAGAAGAAAAAGCATACAGTGTACCAAGTA
>JAZHYW010027990.1:0-16522 GCA_037355805.1 Ixodes ricinus | reverse complement strand
TCTGCGGTAACAATCAAGACGCGGTTGAAAATTTAATCCCTATTTTTATCTGTTTTAGTCAAGATAATGAAGATTGGCCGGTATTTATGAATTTTCCTGACTACCCTTCAATTAGAGATATGAAATTACACGATGTGTGTTCCTGTATATTTATGATCGTGTATCATTTAGTCTTAACTCTCCACCGCGTAGCGAAATCACGCGGGACAGAGAAAAGTGAAAAGGAGAAGCGCTGAGGCGGCTGAGGTGCGCTGAAGAGAAGAGAGGTAAGGAGAGATTTGATAGCTTATGAGAATGCTGCCCTGGCCATGTACATGTGATGACATGTTGGTGACGTTTTGTGCCCATTTTTGGCGCTCGCGTTTGAAAGCTGTAAAATAAAACAAGTAAAGCGCTGTAATTATTTATTCGTCTTTTTTTTTCTTGAAAATTTGTTTGTAATATTTGTCATTTTTCCAGGTTCTTATTTTTTCTCTTTTCTGTGTATTTTTCAGGATTTTTTTAAATAAATATATAGTTGAGTTCGGAGCGTCGTTTCTGTCCGTTCCTTTTTGTTCCCTCGCTTCAGGATCACCAAGTCTATCTGTAACCAGCTCGCCTGGCTAGTTCCTGTAACTTTAACGAAGTATTACTTTTTCAAAAAAATATTTCAACATGAGTTTAAACGAAGTTTTATAAGATCATCCACTGATACATTTTGGACTATATTAATAATATAAAAATAAAAACAGGAGTGGTCCGAGCACAGATCCCTGCTGGATACCAGATGTAACTTTTACATAGGGGAACAAAATTTCGTTAATTATCATGGGTTGTTTCCTAGAAATCATGTAACCTCCTATTCAACAAAAACATTTAGGGTCAAAATTAAGTTTATGAAGTTTAAACAAGAGGAGAGCATGAGGAAGCAAATCGAATGCCTTTTTAGATTTCAAAAATAATGCAGTCGGCCTGCTTCTTTTTTTTTTAATTACAGTGCTATATCATGATAAAATTCCGTTAACTGCGTGGTGCAGGATGACCTGGAGCGGAAACCATGCGGAGTCGGAATAAAATAAATAATTATAGCTAGATAATTTATGAGACTAATGTAAACTGTGTGCTCCATTGTTTTACAGGATTCGCTTGTGGGAGAAATAGGCCTGTAGTTCTCAACCAGATTTTTGGGAACAGACTTCTGAATTCTGGATCGGGACAACATTTGAGGGCTTCCAGTCAAGTGATAAAGAATCAGAGTTTAAAGATACAGTAAGTATAATGACACAGTAATAAAAAATAATTTTAGCACAAGGCTCTAAAACAGTTTTTGGAATCTCATCAGAACCAGTCGGTGAACGTTGCTTTATTTTAGTTGGTAGTTTAGAAATACCATGCACGTCAAATTGAATTTCAGGCCTGCAAACAACAGGATTAGCCTATCATATCAAGATTAGTCGTTTTATATGACACTATTGGCCGTATCATAGCAGTATTATAGAATTAATGGCACATGTCAACAAACAAACGGTCACACCTCATGCACTCCCTCATGCATTTCTTGGCCTTCTGTGTTTCCTACCTGTGCGTCGAAGCCCCCGATGTATCCGAAGACATTGGTGGCGTGGCTCGAGAGTCTTCCCGCCGCGTGTCCGGCCTCGGTGTCGAAGTAGTACGGGAGGGGCCCTGCTACCGAGAAGGTCTGCTCCGTAGGAGTCACCGGCCCAAGGGCCAGGTCCGACTCCTGCGCTGATCGAGGTGTCACCTCGAAGGCCACATCCACAGTACCGCCTCGCGCAAAGGTACACTACACGCCATCCTTTCTTTATATATTAATAGTATTTTGGAACAAAATGGAACCGCTGACTGAATGTTACCTCGATCAATATATGCAAGAGCAAAAACATATATCCTTGCAAGAATCGCCTTCTGCGCCGCATTGTCTTTGTTCACGCATTCTGAGCATGAGCAGTAGCTCTTGACTGCGAGATATTAGACGCCGGGCTAACACGCGCAACCTTATGACTCGGAAGTTTTCTCCAGATGATAAGCGCTGGAGAGGTCAATATGAAAATTTTCGACGAAAAAAGGCACAACATACACGCACACGCGTGCGCGTGCGCACGCGTCACAGTTAACTCTAACGGACGGAATAACCAAGTGACGGAATAACCAAGCTACTGGTACCGAAAAACAAGAGCAGTGTGTTGGTTATGTATCTCACGGGAAAATGATGCCCGAAACTCTCATTGCTATATTTGAATACAAAATTTGAAAAATTAAAAACTAAATAAAAAGGACTCAGTTCACTCACGGAGAGCTTTAAGAAAGGCATAACACGAACCTTCTCGACCCCTTTCGATGCCATGCTACAACAGATTCCTCTCTGGATGTAAAAAATGCTAAACCATGCATACAATCATCTTGCACGATAAAACAAAAACAAATTGCCGTGTTTGTGACTTTTAAATGATTCCTTGGCTTGCAACCTGATATCTGTAGCAAGTGCAACCTTTGCTTTCATTCCACTCATTTACTTCTGCCACAATCACCCCATGGCATTTGACTGTATAGAATGGGAAGAGCAGTTCTTTCACTTTAAACCGAGCCAGAAAACTCCGCGCCAGCAGACAGAAAGCTCAAACCTTTACCGGATATGCATTTATCAGGTGAGGTTTACCGTGGGAAATTTCAAGAAGTAGGTTTTGTTGTCGTTGTTGTGTTGTTTTTGGTAAAAATGAGAGTAACAAACTTATCATAGTCAACGTTAAGTACGTTAGCAGACGACCGAGTTGTTGACGCTATTTACTTGTGGCACCATCTCGCGATAGGCGCAGCGAGCAGGCAACATAGTGCTTTTCCTGCTCGATGCACCTATCGGGAGATGGCGCCACAAGTAAATAGTGTCGCTAACTCGGTCGTCTGCGAATGAGTTCGTCGTTGACTTCGGCAAGTGTGTTGCTCTCTTTTTACAGGAAGAGAAAAAGCTTTGATATCGCATACGGTAAAACTGACCTGCTCAGGTTTGAGCCTTCTATTTGCAGGCACCGATTTGTCTGGCTCGTTTTACTGCAGAAGATCATCTTGTGCCACTTTTATGTCGTGCAAGAATAAAACGAAATCACCTCGTTAAAACTGCAAGGTTTCTGCATATGTAAACACTGGTTCAGACATTTTCGTCTCATTGTAACCGCAAAGCAAATTGTAGTGTGTATGTTTATACAGCCGGAAGTTAGTCTGCCTCCGTGGGCGTCTGGTGTCTCAGCTGTGGATGAGCGATTCAGCTAGTACGGTACAACCGCTAACCTGGGGTCTTTAACGTGCACTACGTAGTAGTGATACACGACTGCACGCCGGTACGATTCAACCGGTGGCATAAAGCGTCTTGCGGACATCGGTTTTAATAGCAACGATCTTGTGGAAAGCAGCAACACGCTGTCGTAAGGCCCTCCCTCACACTCAAACGCAAATATCTCAGCAAGTACAGACTTAACAACATATGACTCCCATAATTGTTTCCCGAAATGCATAATGTAATATTTTAACGCTTCTGACATTGTTCCGTTTTTGCTATTTTGCCTGCACTACTATTTCACCACTCCTATAATATCTCTACCCGGAGATCTAGTATTAATAAATAATAAATAAATGTTAAATGCTTTTATAAATTTGATACGCTACGCATTAGACCGAACACACAAATAATTTGTGAATTACAGGCCACCGACTTATCAGTTACCTCTTTTTAGTAGGTACACAGCCCAAGTCTGGATCAATGATCAAGCTAACGCGAACCCCAGTTTGGTTGTACTTGCATTTCGTACGACCATCCCAATCTGGCCTGCCCACTCTCCATCCGCATTCTTTCCACCCCAGACGCTGTCAGGAGGTAGAACGCCCTTGTACCTAAAGAGAAAAAAAGGCCACTTTCTCAACCTGTTTGACAAGGTCAGTCTCCTATTGGCCCATGTCTTTAGGGCCCGGACGCGCGATTGAGCAGAGAACCATGGAGAAGCTCCGTAATTGCAATCTACGCTAAAGTTCTATTACGCTCAACAAGATGCTGGCGCTATACGACCAGTTCAACAACACGTTTTGATCAGCGAGTCGTACTAGCGCGACGGACAGAAACTACCGACACCAACAAGCAGCAAGCACGTGCATAACGCACGCAAAGGTATCCTGGTAGGCTTGCATTCACTCGTGTTTACTCCACGAGTACCAAGAGATTGCGAGTCTGCCACGGGTACCTTCGCGTACGTGCCGCACGTGCTTGAGGCTTGTCGGTGTCGGTTGTTTCTATTTGTCGTGTAGTGGGACTCAGATGGTCCAGTCCCCACAAGAGCAACAAATGGAAAAACTAACACTGACCAACGTGAAGCAGATGCAGCACGCATGCGAATGTATATTTGGCAGGCTAGCAATCACTCGTGCTTACTTCGCGAGCAGTGAGAGATTGAAAGCCTGTCAAGGTATCTTGGTGTACACGCTGTACGTGCTTAAGATTTGCCGTTGTCGATTGTTGCTGTCAGTCGCTCTAGTGGAACGCGGGCATCCTATGGCTTCTTGGCACGAACAATTTGCACTTGGTGTATATACTTTGTCCGATTTGCGTGCTCACTAACGCCTCATTCACACTGGCGGCTAAACCGCATTCGAGGAGCAGTTGCAAACGCGGTTGGTTAAGCCACAGCCTCCCTTAAGGATTCAGTGCAGTTTCGAGCGCAGTTGATGATGAGATCGAGCGGATTCGCTTTGCGGTTGCGATTCGAACGGCAGCGTGAATGTAGCCTAAAGCCGGGGCCACACTGCTTAAAGACCCTTTTACTTTTTACAAACATGAACTGTCGCTTGCGTCCCAAGCGAATTCCGGTCGCTTCATTTTTGCAAGCTTGTCGAGCTTGCTTATGTCAGCAGTGCTAGACAGCAAAAATGTAACACGGACAACACAGTTTGAGATTTAACGAGGGCCTTTGGCTGTATAGTTGAACGTCCTGGAGGAGGCAAGTTGGTCTACAAGAATATAGGAAAAATTTTAACAGATTCGCACTGCTTCGCTCTTGGGGCGTTCACCTCAAAAAATGGTAGTTAAAAGTTTCATAGACATTTCAAGCAGCGGCGTAAAGGTGGGTTTTGTTCATTTATTTTATGAACCGGAAGTTCTCTGTGGCGTCAAAGACTGGAGCACCGCTTGGTGGCGTTTGCCATAAAAATGGTCTATACTTCGTTTCAGCTTGGGTCTAGACGCTGCTGATGCTACAAGCTCGAGCTCCGGGCTTTCAGTGTCCCTACCAAGCACGCGCGCTCGTGCAGTGCAAGCACTGTTCAGGGCCACATGCTCGCGCTTGTAGCATCGGCTGCGTCTGGACTCAAGCTGAAACGAAGTATATACACCTTTCGATAAAAGCTTTTGGGGGCGCGTTATTTGCTGTGTTCGTGTGTTATGCACGCGCACTCTCTGGCTGGCCGCAATTGCGCGCGAGAGCGCTGGCTGGGCTGTGATTTAGCACGTGTGGACTGCGAGTTTTGTAAACAGACAGTCTGTGCAAACCACGGTGTAAGATAATACTCTTCAAGTGAGGACAGCGCGCTCCTCGCGACGTGCCGATAAAGTTCGCTTTTCACTCTCTCTCACTATGGTTTCAAGCGGCGCCGGCAGATGACCCGCCGACCCCTGGCCTGGGCACGGTCTAAGACGCAGGAGGCAGGCAGCAGTGCACAAGACGGCTCGCGCCGCCTCATGCTCCACACGCGCAGAGCTCCAGCGAGGTTGTCGCACGTGCAGAAAGACCACGGTGTACCGAGGTGTCATGGCAACGAGATAATTTTTCTCGCTCTCACACAGTTTCGCCGTTTGGCCACCGGCGACACTGTCAGCCGCGGGCACGAAAGTGGCGCCATTCATTGTTGTAGAACTGCTCGCGGCACGTGCCGCGCGCCACTTCTGGGAAATTCATGGCGTCTGAAATCTAGCTCAGTGCTGCACTGTGCCGCCATGATCTTCCCAAGGGCTGCACTAGTGCACTAAAAGCTACGCTTCAGAGTAACGACACTTGGCCATATTGTGGTCTAAAATCATGGGTGCCAGTTATCTGAAGCTTTATCTGAAATCACAGGAACCGCTTTTCCGTCCTCCACAAATGTTTAAACAGTCCGCGACAGAGAAAAGCAATATTACATGAGCTTCCTAACACCGAATCGAATGCTGAGGAAGTCGCACTTTTGAACCATGACGATCTGCAGTTGCGTATGCTCTGCACAAGCCCCAATATGGCGGCGCCCACAACAATGTGGGGGAACGGAGTGCCGATACTCTAAGCGCAGCTCATTTAGTGATTCTAGGCTGCACGTTGCATGTGCCTCGTGCATCAAAGCACCTTGCGCTACTTTTGAACCATGAAGGAGCTTTAGGCTGCTCGGTTCTCACATGCAACGAAGCGGCTAATGTAGCGCTCCTCACGTGCCGTCACGCTACTTATCGTCTGCCATGCGAGCTACAGTTTTGACGGTGACATACAAAGCTGGTGAACGCTCCCGTCAGCACTGCGCTTAGCGCGAGGTAAGCGCTACGCTTGTAGCGCTCCGCTTCATGTGTGAACAGGCCTTTACGGGCACGGTGGCCGCGGAATGATGCAGCCTCGCAGATGCCCGTCGAACGAACGCTATCTGATTCCTCGCGCCGCGCGTTCCGCCCCGCCGTGTCCTCAACTAAAGAGTGTATCTTACACCGTGCTGCAAACTGATTGAAACTCGAGTTTCCGCGATATTTGTGTTTCGAATGCCGCATAGCAATGAGTTCAAAAAGGAAACTTGACACGCAGCATTCGAACCACGGATATTGCGCTGACTCGTGTTGGCAGACTGCTTTTTGTATGACGTATGAGCAGTGTGACCTCGGCTTAAGACGTGTCTTTAGTTTCCAATCTGAGAGTTTTACGAACCAAGGCGTCCCCTATCCACACTAAAATAGACTTTCGCCCCCAGCGTTGGACGCACGCGTGACGCCGCCATAACTTTGGCTCACAGTATAGTACCGTAGAGGAGGCCGGCGGCAATAGGAGTTTTCGTAGATCGTGTTCGCTGTCCCGCAACGCTCTCCGCAACCCGCTACGACACCCGGAACTCTACAGTCAAGGCCATGGGCGCGCAGGCGCAGTGGCGGCTTCTTCGTTGCGGAGGGCTTAGCGGAGGGGAAACGCAGTCTACGAAAACTCCCTAATGACGGACACGGCTCGTTCCGTTGTGTGCGGAGCAGCACTGAGGCTCTCGCACGAGCAGGAAGACTAAAGTTCACACCACAGCGACCGCTGATGGTGAGATCTGTGTATTTGAAAACACCGTTCTAATAAATCTATATAGAATGCGTCGCGTTATAAGTAGGCACTTTTGTCAAACATTAATAGCTCTAAATTATCCTCGTTTGAATGAAAACAAAAGGCCAACGCGTTGTTTACAACAAGCCCGCGTTTGCTCGCACGAGGTGTGGGCAATGCACTTGCGCAAAAACCAGATTCGCGTGATGAAAAGCGTTCTGCGCATGCGTACCACGAATTGCAGCGCCACCACTGCGGCGTGACGTCAGGATCCCATATTGGTGTATACTTTGAAAATGTTTTTTTTTACGGAATTGATTAAAAAATTTTGAGGTACACCAACGTGGTTTGTACAGTTGAGTTAGGCAGCCAGGAGAATACATATTAGTGGCTAATCCTCACGATAAGTAAAATAAATAAAGAGACCCGGTAGCAAATTTTAATTAGGGAGAAGAAACATATGGTTATATTATGGAACTGGCTAAGTGTCCACAAAGAACACTAATACCCCTGTTACACGAGCACACTTAACAGCGGTTAACTCAGCTTTAATTGCTGTTACGCGGCACCACAGATACCGCACTAGACTCTCAGACAGCTATTTTATAAGTGAAGAGCGCGCGTGCACTGCTTTGATGGGTGCTCAAGATGCTCAAGCGCACGTTCGCCCACAGCTTGGCAGTTTGATACTTTAGACCCATGTTACGGATAAAAAAAACAGGACGCGGGATGGCCAAAAAAACATGCTTTTCGTGCAAGGCTCGTCAAATTATGAGGCGCTGGAGAAATGCAGCCTTCTGCGTTAAGTCCTTATTTCGAACTCTTTTTGTTCGCCTTCCGCCCATTGAAAAGCATGCGGGAAGGGCCTTAGAACGCACCTGGTATCGCTGCGCCGCAGCGTTCTTCCGCAACATGAAGTTCGTCTGCGTTCCTCGCCGTCACCATGGCAACGAACGCCGAATGAATGGAAGCACGCACGCTACCGCCGCGTGAAGCCAGCAACAGCTGACGCCATTTTACGAACGCCGTCTGCTAGCCAAAGCCGAACGCGGTATGTCAGATCAACCGCCTCCGCCGCCGCGCCGCAAGCAAAGACGACGAAGCTGAGACACGCCGACGGCGAATAGGCGAGCAACAGCACCGCGAGACGACTACAACGGCGGCATTTATTGGGATCAAAGGCTGCTTTCGCCGATGCGCCGCTAGCAAAGACGACGACGCTGAGGCACGCCGACGGCGAATAGGCGAGCAACAGCACCGCGAGACGACTACAACGGCGGCATTTATTGGGATCAAAGGCGCGAAATAAGCAAGAACAATTTTTATTTGAATCATAACACGCGATATCCAAGTTGGGGACCACATACCTTTGCTGGATCTTTCCTGTGAACTTTTTACAGAGACACGGGGTGCCGCGTACAGAACACAGCTCCGTTTGCAAAATATGGGGGCCCTGAAAAGGGCCGTTTAGACCGCTACCAGAACCTATAACTGACGTAACGAGCACTTGACGAGCGGTTGGCGCATAAGTCGTCTTTATGCACGCAGGCGGGCGACGGGCTCAGCGCAGCGGATCACTCGAAGTCACCGGGGCCGTCAGAATCCTCATCCTCCGCACTATAGGGAAGGTCCCTGTCTGCGTCGGGGCTGTAGATTTTGGCGGCCGCGGCGACGAACGACTGGAATCTATCAGTGTTTCCGCGCGCCTTCTCTCTCCTCCAAAACATGAACTTTGCAAGGTGACCAGTGAAATGGTGGCTCTCGCGCCGTCCAGATGGAAGACAGTTTTTGACGTGGGCCCAGGTGCCCTCCACCGTATTGGTGTGCGCACCAGTGTTCGGGTCGACAAAGTGCAGCTTGTGGTTAACGGTGAGGTGCGTGAAGCGAGCGTCATCTGCAAGCTTGCGATAGCCAGCCCAACAATCAGTGATTATTCTTGTTCCAGGGCGGACCCACTTGGCTATTAGCCCTAGCAGGGTTTTTAGCGTCACGGGTCTCCACGGGAACAAGAAAGCAGCACCCGCTGCCACGCTCCACACCGCCGAAAACCCACTGGCCAGGCCTTAAATACCCGCGATGGTACTTTCGCCGCCCGAACATACTCTCGTCTAGTTCTACAGTCACGCCTTCGCCACCAATCATGCCTGAATGCTTAAAAACGGCTTTTACCACAACCTCCCGACAAAAGCTCGCCCAATCAGTTATTGTCTTACTTGCGATATCAGTCTCCCACTGAATGACGGCGCACGGTAGGTTCTGGCACCGGAGGATGATTTTCATGAGTTGGAGAAGCGTCAGGTGCGATCCTTCGAAAAAGGAACCGCTCCGTACCGAGACGTGGCCCCGGCACTGAACTTTGACCGGCTTCCTCTTGTACACCGCACGAGTCATCCACACACCGCACCCGCACGTGTAGCGATCCGCAGATCTATCGCGGACTTGCAGCTTGTCATCGCAGCTTCGCATTCTGGACACGCACGAAAACCCAGGAGCCAGGAGCAGGCCCATGCGCTGAAGCAAATTAATTGCTTCAAGATGATCTTTCATGGCGTCATGAAGACGGCACAAGTTGAACGCCATGGCACTGCGATGCTCGCCTCTGGAAGAATAAAGCGCCGAGTGAAAACTGCGCGCTTCTTTGCATTTATTATTTTTATTTCATCCGCCATTTTATACCTCGTGACACAATTCTAACGAACTCATTGGTTGATCGGTCGGACCACACCATCGCGTGACAAAACAAACGCCAATCGTGTGACCAGAACGGTTGCCACGGTCGGCATCGTTAGAAGAGAACAGTCGAACCCAACAACAAAATAAAGTAACAAAGTGAATAAAGAAAACAAAAAATAGAAGGGAGCCGTTGGAGTTTCGGCAACACGGACGCCGTCTTCTTTGATGAGAGGAGGAGCGGCCGTGCTACTCTGGCCGCACTGGCTGCTCAAAATCTCCCTTTTGTTTTTCTTTTTCTTTTTTTTAACTTTACAGGGTGCCACGATCTTTATTTGAAGCTGATTTGTTAAATTAATAACAAACAACGCGTCGGAACGGAGGAGGTAGGGAGTCTTGGCGTCAGAATTCGACGTGGTAGAAAAGAAAAGAAAATAACGAATGCACATACGTACCGTATGCCAAGACCGTTATACTCCGCACTCGGTGAGGACTCATGACGCCACCGACGACCGTTAGGCTATTTATTTTGTTTCCTTAGATTTTTTATCGTGACGACTACTCCACTGTGCGTCGACGTCTCCAGCGGAGATCCGGCAGTTTTTAATAATAATTATTACTGTCGTTTGAAGGGCATTCTTTTTATGCTGCTTCGTTCCTGACGCCATAAAAATATGGGGCGAGAATACTTAGCACCACGTATAAGAAAATAAAAAAAGTTTAGTTCATGATCGGATTGGTTTGTGGATACATTAAGTCCAATAAAATTAGTCCAATAATTCATTAGTACGATTATTTAGCTCCATTATTAGCATCTTTTGTGTGCATGCGTGAAATACAGCACCCAACGAGAAGACACGAGAAGAACGCTGCAACTGCTTGACCATAAACCACTTTTGAGAAAATGCGCCGCAAGACAGGGACGGAGTAAGGGAGACAACAAGTAGACTATTTAATGTCACCAAAACTTCCTGGGCGGAGAACACTTGGTGGTATCAGTGTATCGTTTTGAAAGCGCTAAAAAAACACGTCGGGGACACTGGACTTATGGACCAACTTTGAGTGCGTGCGCGTGTGATGTGTGTATATGCCATTCTTTCTTTTTAGATTGTTGGCGCGAAACATCCACACGGACTAGGGCCTGAGTAATGCAGAGTTGTTACTCAGGCCCTAGTCAGTGTGGAGTTTTCGCGCCTATAATCTAAACAGAAAGAATATTTTTATGGCGTCAGGAACGAAGCAGCATAAAAAGAATGCCCTTCAAACGACAGTAATAATTATTATTAAAAACTGCCGGATCTCCGCTGGAGACGTCGACGCACAGTGGAGTAGTCGTCACGATAAAAAATCTAAGGAAACAAAATAAATAGCCTAACGGTCGTCGGTGGCGTCATGAGTCCTCACCGAGTGCGGAGTATTAAGGGGGATTCAACCGGTCGTCACTCAATGGGCAAATTTCGCTACACAAACCTGAGTTTCAGGAATGCACCAGAGTATTCATTCTTTTGGAGGTTACTTATGATAACGTAATGAAGGTTGTACGGCCCTTGAATTTTTCCTTTAGAGCGCTGGAGATTTTTAATAAAATCCAGAAATATGACCGTTTTGACTGTTTTTAGCGCGTTTTGAGGCATTTTTGAAAATACAATTATTTAGAAGACAAACGTGACAAAACGCTTGGCCGTACGTACTAGGGGTGCCCCTAATCTTAATTTTAAGACCATGACGAGAAAGCAAAATATTGTTGTATTTGCGTATTTGTGTAAATAAAATCACACTGTTAATTTTATTTCCAACTTGTTAAACGAGATGGCGACACTAGTACTGAATGCCTCAAACCGGAGATTTTCTTGCTGTTGCTGTTTTTCGCTCGAGCTCGAATTCGACCGCGATGTCTCGTTGCTCGTGGATCGGTAGCACGTGTAGCGACCGCTCCCGCTGTAAAGCTCGCAGATCGTGGATTCAATCCACCGCCTCTGTTCATTTCAATCTGGATGAGCATCGTACCGGCGTGCTGTCATGTATCACTATTGCGTGATGCACGTTGAAGACGTCAGACAAGCAGCGGTATACTGCACTGTCTTTCATCTTCAACGAAGACACCAGATGCCCTCAGAGCTGACTAACTTCCCGCTGTATAGACATAGACACAACAGAATTACAATTGATGGCTCCGTTGGTCGGCACTTTTTGAACGTTGCAAAAAAGAATAACAAACGTGCCCATTAGTGACCGACCCGAGGTTCCGCAACTTTGTCGCGAAGCTGCCACACACCTGCGATCAACTTAGACCCCTCCTTCGTGATGCCTCATTGTACATTATTAGTGCCTCACATTATATCGCACTGCATTATTATTATCACCCCTTATACGGGCCTCTCAGGCATGGGCTGCATGCCTCTGTGGCGCCTGTATTTACGAGCACAAATAAATAGCCACCTACTTACAAACGAATATTTTGGTTTTATGTGTTACATCAGTGAGAGCGGTCGTGTTCCTTGATGACACGGGGAAAATATTGATGCCTGCAAGTGCTGGCGAACCAGATTCTGAAGAACAGTAAGAATTAATGTCATGCATATTAGGTTGTTTAAATGCCCATACACACAGTTGCGTCCTCCTCTCAAATTTTCGCGCTCTATTCCAACTGCGGGTGTCCCATTTCTAGAGTTTAATCTTCCCGCGATGCGTAAATTATCTACACGGGCCAAAAAACAAGATTTTCTCAAAAAAATTGCTAAAGTCTTGCACTGCACGCTCTCATCTCTTCTATATAAGTAACTAGAAGTAAATATTTAACATAAGATAGAAACAAAATAGACTGTTTCCTTTCAAGCAGTTAGTATGACTGCAGACGCCAGGCACGTGTTGCACGTGTAACTAGTCATCAGCAGACTCCTAGCGAAAGGCCTGATAAAGCTCTGAAGGCGAGACTTTTGTTGATTCTGTTTTTTTGTCTGTACTATGTTAGCGCGCGTGGTCAAACGCTGCATACGCTACAAGCGTGGCACGTAACACCCTATACTTCGTTTCATTGGGCCAAGCAGGTGAAAGCGCAGCCCGCTCAGCATCCTGCCGCACGCGCTCGTGCATCAAGCACTGTTCAGCACATGCTCGCGCTGTAGCTCGGCTGCTCGACAAGCTGAAACGAATATAGCCGCTCATTCACTGGAAGCGGATCCGCGTTCGCAAAGCGGTTGCGAACGCGGTTGTATAAAGATCCAGTGCAATTGCACGCGCACTCGATGACATCAAGTGCGCGTGCAATTGTACTATATCTTTATACAACCGCGCTCGCAACCGCTTTGCGAACGCGGATCCGATTCCAGTGTGAATGAGCGGTAAGATCCTGCAGGGTTGAACAGAGATATCCTAATATGTAGGGGGTGCCTCAATGTCCCTCTGCTTAGGGTGTTGCCACCCTTTGTAGTACCCGATGCCGACAGCACGCGCTCACGGGTAAAATACAAATAAATCGACGAAAACAAAATATCGCCATAGCACAGTCAGCGCCACAAACGCGTGCCGGGACACGCTCTTGCACGCGCTTCTGAACAAAAAAGAAAAACAAAAGTGTGGGACAAAATGGCCAGATTAGAGCCGCTAAATGAGCGTAGCTTATTTAGCTGCTCTAATCTGACTCCAGTCTGGCTCTAAAGCACACATGAAGGCATCCTACTAATATGTATTTGGAAATAAAAAAAATAATAATAGGTGAATGAGTTGCAAAGAAGGCTAAAATAGTTATTCCGAACAACATTTATTTTATGAAACATTATTTCTGATATTTTCATTCTCTGTAGTCCTTGTTTGGTTGCTAGTGGATATGAAAAGCAAAGAAGAAGCATGATTTCTATTATTTTTGAACAATTACAATATATTTTCTTAACCAACAAACAGGTGCTTACTCTGAGATGCAAATTGAATTTTGACGTTAGCGTTTTGGCGCCCGAAACAAGTTTTTTGTAAATTTAACACTTCCCGTTTTGCGGATTACTAAGAAAATCAAACGGGCCATCAAAAGGTAGAAGATACGTTTCTACCAAAGGTGAGGCGTACGTTCATTTTTTTTTTACTTTTTTTTACCCTTCATTTTTCTAATTTTAGGCAAAATGAAATGAACCTCTAAATAACTTTAGTGTCTTCATAATAACCTCGGGAGTTCACTATGCTATTGTCCGTTATGAACACCTCTTTCAACAGTGATGATCTTACTATGTCACGGTGGAATGAAGCGGTGCTACCTTATCTTTCTGGAAACAAATTGGGGTGTGTGTATGTTGATACAGCCTAGAACATAGTCTGCCTCAACGGGCGACTTGTCTCCCAGCTGTAGATGAGAAATTAAGCCAGTGCACTACAACCGGTAGCCTCCATGGGGTCTTTAACGTGCATCACGCAGTGGCGATCAAAGTAACGTTGGTAGTGATACACGACCGCACGCCGGTACGATGCTCATCCAGATCGAAACGGGCAGGGGTGAGGATTGAACCCAGGATCCCTGGGATATACAGCGCGAGCTTTCGCTCCACGTGCTCCGAGCTGGTGTGCTCTAACCCAGAGCCTTTTGCTCTAACCCACTCGGCCACCGATCCTTTTTTTTTTTCTTTATCTCACTTGGCCACCGATCCCTCTTTATCTGTCTGGACCGTGGTTCTGGACTAGAGTACTCTATACTTCGTTTCACCTTATGTTGTACCGCAGCGAAGGCTAGAAGCGCGAGCTCATAGCGTTGGCAGCTGCTCTTAAGTCACGAGGTGCCGACGAGATGTGCCCCAGAGCAAGGAGCTCGCGCTTGTAGCCTTTCCTGCGGTACATCATAAGGTGAAACAGGGTATAGTCTGGACTAAAGCCCTTCGATGTGTTTGCGTTCGTCTTTCAAGTGGCGTCAAATGCGAAAGTGCACGAGGCCCGTGTCTTGAGCGGCCCTTAGAAGCAGTTCTCGGCACAGTACTGAAATGAGCAGCCCTTGGAAGCGAATGGCAGCGGAACACCCGCTCCTCACACGTGTCTTGCGCGTTTCGACAACAATGGTTGGCGGTACTTGTAAGCGTGAATTTTATCAAAGGAATTTAGTCTGCACTAGAGTTCCTGTATAGGCTCCCTACGGGAGCCAGAGTTGCGCGTTCATGCATGGCATGTGGATACAGCTCCTCACGTGACTGAATTCGGCGAATAGCAGCACCGCGCGAGGCGCGCGGCGCGCTCAAAAGCAGGGGAACGTACTGTCGGGGCGCGTGCAACGTCTACTTTCCTGCACGGCACTTGATCCGGCTCCTCACGTGATCAGATCTCGGCGAATAGCGGCGAGGGTGGCACGCGGCACGTGGAATCAAACGCGCAACTCTGGCTCCCGTAGGGAGCCTATACAGACGAAAGTGCTTCTAGTCTGCACGTTGCCGGCAGCGCCTTGCAAGCTTACGGAATTGTACGAGGATAGCTGGAGTGCAACATGGCTTTGTGTATTTGAGATGGTTCTTTTTCGCTGACAGGCAGACAGACGGAAAGTGTCCTTTCTTGCCATACCCGTTGCCAATGTTGTCAGCTGCTGTGCACTGGGCGCGCGATTGTGGACGAGTAGTAGAGCCGCGCCACTTGCTTAGACAGAGAACTCCTTGGTACAGTTCATGGGTAAGAAACGGTTGCTATTGTTGCTTTTGACTCGCCGCGCAAAAGAGTGGACCTCGCCGACGAGGTCCACACCTCTGGACGTGCAGAAGTGTGGACCTCGCCGCGCAAAAGTGTGGACCTCGCCACTAAATGAGCTATGCTTAGGGTCAGCGCTTGGTCCCCAATATTGCTGTGGGCGCCGCCATCTTGGTGCTTGTACAGAGCAGGCGCAACTGCTGATCGTCATGATTCAAAAGTGCGACTTGCTCGGCATTTGATTCGGTGTTAAAAAGCTTATGTAATATTGGTTTGCTCTGTCGCGAAGCGTTTAAACATTTGTGGAGGACGTAAAAGCGTTTCCTGTGATTTCAGACACATTTTCAGATAACTGGCAGCCATGATTTTAAGCCAGAATATGGACAAGTGTCGTTACTCTAAAGCGTAGCTTATTTAGTGGCACTAGGAAAGATAATGGCGGAACACCGCAGCACTGAGCTAAATTTCAGACGCCATGTTCTTCTATAGTGCCACTAAATAAGCTACAGTTATTTAGTGAGCGTAGCTTACACTTATTTAGAGTAACGACACTTGTTCATATTGTGGCTTAAAATCATGGTTGCCAGTTATCTGAAGAATGATCTGAAATCACAGAAAACGCTTTTCCGCCCTCCACAAATGTTTAGACAGTTCGCGACAGAGCAAAGCAATATTATATGAGCTTCCTAACACCGAATCTAATGCTGAGGAAGTCGCACTTTTGAATCATGACAATCGGCAGTTGCGTCTACTCTGCACAAGCACCAAAATGTCGGCGCCCACAACAATGTTGGTGAACAGAGTGCCGATATTCTAAGCGCAGCTCATTTTGTGCCTCTAGTTCTTCCCAGAAGTGGCGCGCGGCACGTGTCTCGAGCATTTCCATAAAAATGATTGGCGCCACTTTTCCCAGTATA
>JAZHYW010027989.1:0-100405 GCA_037355805.1 Ixodes ricinus | reverse complement strand
TCTTTCCTGTCTTCGCCCTCTCAAGATTTTTTATATTTTTTTTATTCAGTCTTGTGGTTTAACGAGGGCACTGCGCTCAGTCCAGACATAGAGTAACTGTATAGGCTCTGCATGCAGAGCCAGAGCATCGCATTTCTTTTCCTTCTGCCGCCAACTCCGTATTGGCGGAGAAGCCGGTCAAGAGGTCACGTGCACCGAGCTGAAATCCGACCTTCGTGCGGGAAAGCGACCTTCCCGGCGTCGAGTTTCGGGCGGATGATGTTTCTCACTTTGCGTTTGCGAAATATACATCCTACGCTAAAATAGAACGAACTTGAAGGTTCCTTGACCATTCAACATTATGTGTAGCCACTGGATACAGTATAATCGCTTTGTTTTATAACGCGAGCGGTGTTTTAAAAATGCTTTCAAAGGCTGGAAAGGAGACGACACGGATGACGATCGCGTAGCTCCCGCATCCGGGGCTCTTGCAGAAGCAACAATAGCTTCCCGCAGTGCAGCCTTGTATCCAACATGGCCACCCTGGAAGCCCCATTGCAGTACTCTGGTCAGCAAGGCGGAGCATATACAGTTACCCTATCCAGACAAATAAAAATTTAGGTCAAAAGGTAAGAAATCACAAAATTTGAACTCGAACTGTCATTTATCCCATTAGAGGAATCGCCCTTCGACAGAACGTCTCTTTCGACTAGTTGCCCTTCGACGAATTACCCTAATACGAATTGGCCTATTTGACAAATTGACCATCGATGAGCTGGCTGTCGACCAGTTGGCTTTCGACGAGTTGGCCGGATCCCATGTGGTGAACGTCGCACTCACGATGTCTGCCGGAGCCGCAATCCCGGGAACCGCCATTTTTTACCTGTGCTCGTCTTGGCTTTAGCCAACTTCTCATCACGAATCCTCCTCAAAGCAACGCAGACTCTTTGCGAACGCACGCAATTCCTAACAAAATAGCGTACGCAAAGTGCAAAGTGTGGTTAGCGTTCGGCGCATGCGCAGTGGCGACGAGGCTCTTCTTTGCGTATGCAAAGCTTTAGCGTGCGCATTGTAAAACTGCCTAATAGCTACGTTGACATTAATGCGACTTAGTTGCATTGGCTCCAGTTGTTGCATCGAATGCACTCATATAAATGGCATAATGCACTAAGGAAGTGCATCGCGTTCAAACCGCTAGACCTAGCAACCCAAGTAAAAGAAGGTCGCATCGCATTTTCATATGGGGAGGATTATGGGAAGGAGCTCCTGCAGGAGACAATGCTGAGAACAGGCAAGTAGCCAGGGAAGTGCCCATGCCGCCCCCCTCTCTCTCCCAAGAATCTTTCATTTTTGCTGATGCCTCCTCTCCCCCTCCCCCCAAAATCAAAATCCTTGCTACGTGCCTAGGCAAAAACAGTACACTATCTCGAGTGTCCCTCCGTAATTTTCTCTCGAGAACAAACGCAAACTCTTCTTGCCATTGTAAATGAGCTGAATATTGGCGTCTCCAGCAAAATCAGCGCGGCGTAGCGGCAACGCCAAGAAGCTCAGAAAAGGAGGTAGTTTCTGTCGTCTGCTATTGCTGCTTGGTTCTTGTAGGTAGCATGGAAACAAACATTGTTTCCAGTAATTATTTTTATGCTTCCGCCGTGTCATTTTTATGCACTGACTAGAAGGGCCGAAGCGGCGTCTGCTCTGTTTTCATTCATGTCAGAAAGAGAATGTTTGGTATGGAACATGGTTACATATGCATTTGACCGCAGCGCCCTCTCATCTATAAACGTTGAGCCAATGCATGCAAAGTTTAACGCGATTATATACGCATTTGACAGCAGCGCCCTCTCCTGTATAGACGTAGAGCGGCTACATGCAACGTTTCATCCATGACATCCCCAGCTCTTGAGTTACTACCACATATCAGAGCCCCCTACTCGTCCTGCAGTCGTGGCTGAGTGGTTAAGGCGATGGACTAGACATCCATTGGGGTCTCCCCCGCACAAATTCGAATCCTGTCGACAGCGCAAACATTTTTTCTTTTTATGTGAGCATGGACGCCGGCAGGACGGACGGACGTACAAGGCTGGACCCTAAGGAGCTTCACCCCTAAAATCGCTTTGCTTTCATATGTAACACTGATCTTAAGCTGCAGAAGGCACGTAGCCAGGGGGGGGGCATAAGGCTTAAGCGCTCCCCCCTCCCTAAAATTTCTATTTTGCTGGGACCTCCTCTCGCCTCTCCCCCTCATACAGAAATTTGTCATAGGCAGGCCCCCCAGAAACAAAATCCTGGCTACGTGCCTGCGCTGCAGTGAAAGAAATTTATGGGGGTCAGCGTGCTGAATGACAAAAACGACCTCCTTTCGTCCGCCACTTTGCCTGACAAGCGCACCCCCTATAGTTCGCTGGAGTCGCGAATAGCTGAGCTGCTCGGTGAGGGCGGCCCCCGCTATGGCCTTGCGCATCGGAGGTAGTTCCTAGGGTAAGTTGTAAGAAGGAACGGCGTCAAGAGCTCCAAGTGCTGGTACCGCAGAAAAAGTAGCTCCTACCTCAGCGCTGCTCCTGCTTGCACCGGAACCTCTCGTCCTTGTGGTCCAACCATGATAGAAGTAGCGGTAGTGTCTTGAAACCAGTTGGAAACAATCTTGCTCACCATGGCGTGTGCAGTATCGTTCCCTCTGTTTTAGAATGGCGAGGCCCAGAACTCTCAGTGCTTTCTTGCACCCTGTAACTTCTTGCAGAGCATTAAAGACAGTGGTTAAGATATTCATGCTCATCAGAAAGGGCTCCCTCCGCATGCGAAACACAGGCCAGATAATGTGATTACAAAGTTTGGCTCGCGCCAGAAACGCAGGTTTAACTTTGAGGTGTGACAAAACATGGTGCCATCTTAGCGTAGGACTTGATGTGCATTAGCATGAATATTGGCACATCGGTTTAGTTCTGAGAATAATTAAAGTCAACGCACTCAAGTCGCATTTATGTAAACGTGGCAAACCTGGACGAGATAAACGGGAATTGAAGGTAACAATACTAGGCAGGAGACTGAGGGAGAGGGGAAATGAGACAGCGTGGGGACATCAGAATGCCGAGCTTTGGTTGGAATGATTGGTGAGTAGATCTAAACCTAGCTGCCTTTGTCTTCATTGCACTCGCCAAACAAGTTAAATTGCGGAACAGCAGCATCTGGCGTTTTGCTCTTGCATCAGCATGTGTTCGACACATGTAGTGCAGATCAAAGCACCTGGCATTAGGTCCACCCACTAATCATTCCAACCAGAGCTCAGCGTCCTGACGTGCTCGTACACTCTTGTCTCTTCCTCTCTCTCAGTTGCTTGGCGCATTTGACATACTGAAACCCGTGACAGGTAAAGGACAAACACAACTTCGCTATTCAGCAAATCGCCCCAGGCCACAAGTATACTATACTTCGTTTCAGCTTGGGTCCAGACGCAGCCGATGCTACAAGCGCGAGCTCCGGGCTTCCAGCGTCCCTGCCAAGCACGCGCGCTCGTGCAATGCAAGCACTATTCAGGGCCACACGCTCGCGCTCGTAGCATCGGCTGCGTCTGGACCCAAGCTGAAACGAAGTATAGTAGCCCCTTCTCTTGGCAAATAGCACGCGCTCGCCGGGCGGATTCTTGTGCCGCTCGTAAATCTGGAGCCCGTACAGCGCTCGCCGAGCGGCCGCGTTTTCAAGTGCGCGCCCGGAGCAGTAAAGGGCCTCTGAAAACGCTCCAACCGATCCGCGGGAAACTGGCGAAGCGCGTCGAGCGAGCCGCATAAGTTCTCTGCGCTGTCTTTTTCGGAGGAGTTTAATCTGAAGTCACTCGCAACATTTCAGTTTCAATATTTGTGTTGGCGATGTTGTGGCAGTCACGAAAGTGGTTGTGCCAGTGCCACTTCGCAGTAGACAGTTACGTGGATATCTCAGGAATGCGGTGCTGTTACAAGCGCCGTTACGAGCATCGAAAGTAGGCGATGCGATACAAGGCGGTGCCGTCGCTCAAACACGAAGACGAGTCCGAGTGCGAAACAAGCGCGCGCTATTTGCCAGGGAAAGGGGCGATAGGTTAAAGCATAACTCAGCAAGCCCACGGCAACAGTGGAACACTTCCGTTCTGAACAAAGAAAACAGTTGTGCTTACCGGCCGTTTCAACTTTCCGTAGCCCTCCCGCTGCCAGCGAACGGTCACTGACTAGACGCGGCGTCTCCCAGATACCGTTTGACACTCTTGAACAAAGTACTAGTAAGAACAGTAAAAAAGATTCGCAATTGAGGTTGTTAAAAGTAAAAAATGAGCGCGAACGTCAGAGCAACAACCGACGACTCCGACGAGCGCAAAGCTATGGACGCCCGTGACAAGAAATGAACGGGGAGGTTTTTGGTAACTAGCGCCACCTGCCCTATGCACCCCGTTTCGGTTTCGGTTTGAAAACCGAAAAGAGAAAATCGCTTTATCGGATACAAATATTACTTAAAAAACCACTAGAATCATCAGGAACCTTAATTTGAAAGGTACATTGGAGATAATTCTGTCTCGTTTTGGTACAAAATCGCTCTTTATTATTTTTTTGTTGCAAATGATGCCGTAATTTTGAACATAATTATTTTTGCACGTGATTAAATATAAAGATGGGCGACTTCAATTCACAGTATGATTTAAGTTGTTTGTGTGCCTAAATTTTGTTACTTTGCCTGTTGATATTTGACAAACATTTTACGCCATATCGAAATAAAAGGGCACGGCGAGATTGATACGTTTTCCACCCATCGCAGATAACACGCCAGCTCGTTGTCCTTCTTGAGCATTGCACGGCGATCCGGTAAGCGAACAGTTCGAAAGCAGTCTGCCAGTGCCGTAGCCAGGAAATGTTTTCATGAAATGTTTTCCTTTGCTGAAACCATTCAAAAATAAAATAAAAATTATTCAGGAAAGAAGAAAAGAAATTGCATAAACACACTTTTAGTTACTATTTTTTCTGTTTCTCAGGAGACAAAAATTGAACCTTTTTTATCTCGTTCTTCCGATCTTTAAAGAGGGGAACTTTAATGTGGAACAACGAAAAGACGCAATCACAAAATATAATAATGGGCTTTAAACAAAAAAATGATTAAATATAAAGTCAAGTCCAGACAGGCTCGCAAAATATTCCGGTGCGTTCACTTCTCTGCGGAACTCTCGGATATCCAATGACTGAAAACCACGACAGAGTGCCAAAGAATAGCGAAGTTTAGAATACGATTAAACATAAAAACTGCAATGCGCACCGGGGCAACGAGCAATGAGCAGGAACTATGAGCGTGACGCTCATTGTTCCTGCGCACACTCTTCAGAAATGATCGTGCTATGGTCATGTTTCGGGTTCTTTCCGTTCTTCGTTGTCGTTTTACGACAAAGTGGCAGAGAGAAGTAGCCGTGTCTGTCGTTTTGTGGGGTCTAAACATTTAGTGGAAGCCGCCGTCGGTCGATAGAAAGAAGCGAGAGGACCCTTTCGGGGCTGTCTTGGACGTTCCCGTGAATGTTCAGAAGCGCAACCCCTAGGGTGCCTTCATGTGCGCTTTGCTTAGGGTGGAGACATCTGGCCATTTTGTCCCACACGTTTATTTTTATTTTTTGTTCAGAAGCGCGTGAAAGAGCGTGTCCCTGCACGCGTTTGTGGCGCTGACTTTGCTATGGCGACATTTTGTTTTCGTTGATTTCTTTATATTTTACCCGTGAGCGCGTGATGTCGGCATCGGGTACTACAAAGGGTGGCATTAGTGCCCCTAAATAAGCTACGCTTCAGAGTAACGACACTTGGCCATATTGTGGCTTAAAATCATGGTTGCCAGTTATCTGAAGCTTTATCTGAAATCACAGGAAACGCTTTTCCGTCCTCCACAAATGTTTAAACAGTCCGCGACAGAGAAAAGCAATATTACATGAGCTTTCTAACACCGAATCGAAGGCTGAGGAAGTTGCACTTTTGAATCATGACGATCTGCAGTAGCGTCTGCTCTGCACAAGCCCCAATATGGCGGCGCCACAACAATGTCCCGGGACAGAGTGCCGATACTCTAAGCGCAGCTCATCTAGTGGCTCTAGGTGGCATCACCCTAAACAGAAGGACATTGAGGCACCTAGCAACCCTTACACTCCGTTCACCCTTACGCTTAGACTAACAGCTCCGTCTTCAGCGCGAGCTTTCTGCCCTTGCTGACACAAGCCTGAACGCGAAGGCGCGCGCAAACAAAGCCCAGCGGCAGCCAGCGAGCTCGCGCTGAAGGCGGAGCTTCTGGTCTGAGCTTAGAACGGAGTAGCAAGCGCTCCTGGGACGTTGAAGCTCTCAGGCACGTCTCAGGTATTGCTTCCGTCTTCGGAGTCTCGAGAACGAACGTTCCGCCTTAGCGGTGCTAACGGGCATGGTGGCCAGGATTTACAGCAGGCGGTTTACATTAGAGTACAAGACCTGGGGACCAAGGCAAGTTGTCTCTACCGCCGAGACGCGCTAAGCGGAGCGGTCCCTTCACATCTGTGTCCAAACCAGAACTTCCTCAGACAGTTTGTTTAATGAAGCGAATGCTCCGCACAGACTGGTGATTTGCCCAAAACCGAGGATCGCGACATTGAAACCGACGTCGCATGGCCATGACATCGCTCTCGCATAGGGCGGACGATGCTGCCTGACGTGAATGTGCCGACTCTGTTGGAGACGTAGATGGCACGCTTGAAGTTGTAGGTCAATAATTATTCTTGAAAAAAAGCGTTAAGCGAAAGCTTTGGCTATTGAACTGATTTTTGAGAGTCTATATACGTAAAGCGAACTTTCACGACTCACGTGTTGAACGCAAGATTATCCAAAGCTACGTGTGGCCGGTGCCAATCACACGCCGACAATAGGTCACGCGATCTCGCCTGCGCTTTTGTATCACTCCGCTGCGCCGCTGGTCGTCCGCGCCGCCCGCGCTCGCCAAGTATTTCGTCTGCTACGGGTGTATCAACGGTATCGTCTGCTACAGGTTTAAAAAAGTGCCCTTTCACGTTCTGAAATTTAGTCCCAGGGGATGTCAGTACGTAGGCTGGCCGCTGGCGTCTGTGTCCGAGCTTTCCGCCTGTTCGGCATTTCGGCATAGGTTCGAGATGTTTGTTTGTTTGTTTGTTTCTTTATTTAACTCTGGAGAGTTGGGTCACTGTGAATCAGGCGTTACGCCCATACCGAAAGGTTTACAGTGCCTCTTAAGCAAAGAGGGGAAGGAAAATAAATATACAAAACAAGGGGGGGGGGAGCCACCGGCTGCATAAATGCCCGATGGCCCGGCCGTTGATGTTTCCTTGTATTGTCTGGATATACCAGGACTCGAGGTGCAGTCCTTTCCACCAGCTTCTCGGCGTTCAATGTGATCGGCAGGTAAAGGGTTGCCCTGATTTCGCCACGTATCAGTGAATTGTAGTCGCCCGGACGCTTTTCTTGTTTACAACGCATGCATTCGCGGTACGACGCGGCTGGAGTCTTCTGCCGAATTTGAAAGTAGGCATTTATCACGACCTCTCCCTCCTGACGCCCAAACGTGCCTTTGCGAAAGGACGTTTTGAAGCGACTCGGTTGACTCGGTGAGGAAAGCAGCGAAGCACATGATTCGGCAATTACGAAAGCAAAATCATAAAAAAACAAGCGCTGCAGTTGTGTTGCCAGCGGATGTACGTGTTTTCACCAAACCACAGGCATTTACATATAAAAATAAAAACATAAACTTCAGATATTTAATTCCTTTAGTTGCAAATCATTCTCAACAGTACATATCTGGAATATTGTGCAATGTTCGCGTACAAAACAGTTATTTAAAAAACAAATTATTTTTGCGGACTACTTTGTGGTGCGTAGGGACGCTCTTCTCGAAGTTGCGAACCGTCCCTCAGCCTTCGGCTGCGCTCGGACGGAAGCTGAAACGAAGTTTTTATAGGTACGCTTTGAAACCAAAGAATTATGAGCATTCCAAAGTGGCTTCGACGGTGCATATGCTGCCGCTTTTCGCTCCAGATTCTTTTTTTTTTCTTTTTTTTACATTTTGGTTGGCGTATTACTGAAACTAAAGGAGTACAGGCGAGTAACCCCAAAAACAAAAAAACAAAAACGGGACGAAAAAAAAAAAAAAAGCTAAGCTGTTTGTCATTTTGTCGTCCGGTTTGTGGGGTTGTAGGGTTTGCAAAGTCAGAGTATTGCTATTTTGAAATTTTGTTTCGCTGCCCTGGTAGTGGCGTGGAGTCCTTGAGACTCAAAGAGTAGGGGAACTTTAGTCAGCCGCCTGCCTTTTCCGAGGCGAGGCCAGCGTCCTTCGAGGTCAGGATTTCGCGGCTTATGTGACGTCAGGAGCGGAGTCATTCGCACCTGCGAGCCTGAAGAAAGGCTTTGGTTGCTAATAACACTGTCGAGTTCGGCGAGAGCTCTTCGGAAAGCCGGAGCCGGATTTGTATTTCTCACGCTCACGCAGTCCACGGACAGTGTTGCCTTCTTCGTTTTGCTTTAAAATGTTGTGGGCCCGGCCCCTCGCCGTTGTGGGTTCTCGAACAGAAAGAGAAACACACACAAAACAAGAAAAAAAAAATAAAACTGGCAATGGAAAAGGGAAAGAGGAAAACCATGAAATTTCGGGGGTGTTTCGACCCTTGAACATGCACTGGCTACGCCACTGTCTGCTTTACCACCGCGGCTAGCGCGCTCCGACGAGCTGCCACTTTGCGCATGCGCGTCTTCGTGGTAACCGCGTCGTCTTTACACCTACCGTATGTCGGCTTCCCAGTTGGTACCTTTTCGTTCTCGTGGTTTGGACACGCTTCAAAACAACGATTCGGGGCAGTGGTTAGCAGTTCGAAAACAAACAAATGTTGGGGGATAACGAGTGCAGACCAGCATTTATTTTCTCCAAAATCTCACACAAATGTGACAAAACACAAATCACACTATCGCGTTTGTCGAAGCTAGCTGCTTGGCAGATTTGCCGGAGTCGTGCCAGGCGACTCTGGTGATTCCGCCGGAATGCTTCGATGAAATCGATATTACACAGCGACCTCATTCTGACAGAAGGCCAGTCTGTTATCATCATAGTAGGCTTTCACCACGCCGATTCAAGAAACTGACACCGAAGAGAGCGGACGAAGCCTAATTACGCAATGTACGCGTTTGAAATTGTAGCGCACTTCACGGAAACTTTACGAACAATGCAAAATTCAGTCCCACTTTCATCGCGTACCGCTTACTATCGTTTACCTAGCCGAGACACTCCAGATGAAAATTTCTGGCCGGCAAATGGTTAAAATGTTTCACTGGGTCCACCGTTCTCGTACATTCGATGACGCTTGTTTCGATCGGAACGGCGGCCAATGCGAACGACTAGCACATAATAAAATATAGCACACACATTAGGTCATACTTAATTCTAATGAACTCTACCTTTGGCGCGTCATGGAGCTTCCCGCTTTTGCCGGCACCTCACCAACCACCACCGGCTGTTAGGCCTATGGGCCCGAGCACGTTAGAGATAGGACTAACGGCGGTAGCACATCCTCGGAGCAGTCCACGTCCACGCGCACAATCGCCCAGTCGAGCGCACGAACGTTAAATATGCACACCAGCACGAGAAAACGTGGACAGCAGACGACACACGGCAAGAACGGCAGGTTCAGATCGCAGAAATGAGCGCCTCGAGCACCACACTGGCCCCAGCTGCCCCGAATTCCCGAATGGGGCGCTCGCGCGTGGGCTTCTGGGTAGTCACCGCCGTCGGGCAGCGCTCTCCGCGCTCGTCGACAACGCGAATAGAGCATTCTTGGCGGCGTCATGCAGTGTTCGCGCTCGTCACTACGAGTGCACAAAAATTGAGAAAGCTGCCACGCGCCACCGACCTGTACGCACCCGAACTCGAGTAAACCAAGAAAACACAACCTACGTATCCATCCGTGGATCGCGCCGTGTTTATTTACTTTTTTCCTGCTGTGGCTTGGAATCGGGCAGAAATCTGGCCCCGCCAGGTACGGACGCAGGTATTTCCAGAGAGGGGAAGGGGGGGGGGGGGGGTCAGCGTATCAGATGTTTTTTTAGAACAACCCTCACCCCCCCCCCCTTTTTTTTTGTTTCCCAGCCCTAAATTTTTACGCATGCACAAATCAAGAGGGGATCAGAACATCCGGACAGACCCCCCCCGCACACACACACACCCCTTAATCCGCCACTGGGCCCCGCCAACGGCTCGCTTATCCTTTGAGATTACGTGAAAGCTTTTTCGAGAGGTCGTTGGCTGTGTTTTTCGTGAAAACCCAGGGAGATGCAGACGAGCGTTTTTCGGCCCTGTTCAGACGTCGAATCCATTTCACGAAACTCGTTTCGCGAGTTAAGATGCGCCAGAAAAATGCATCGTGTGAAAGGGCCTTAAAACAACACACAATGGTTGCACTACACTTGCGTCTGCCCGAAAAGAACTGGATTCTCTTCTGCTTCCCCATAGTACCCTCAACCTTTAGGTATTCGCAGATTGAGCGAAAAGTTCGTATTTTGTGATTGGTTTTTCACTGATGTAATATTTGGTGTTCGCCGGCGTCGGAATTTCTGACAAAAACCATCCCCAAAACGCTTTGGACCCATTATAACGTCCTCTCCCACGACGGGAAACCCGTTGGTGCAAGAGCCGGGACTGGGCGGGACGGGGGAAACGTCGGCTGCGTCAATGGCGGCCGATCTCCCGCAGACGGGTGGACGGATGGGAGTATTTTCAACTCCCATTTCGTCTTGCGGCGTGTTGACGCACAAGAACTCCAGTTTAAAATGGGAGTCAAATCAGGTGATGTCGCTTTTATACCCCGTCCCTTAGCAACCAGAGTAAAGTGGTGGTTTCTAGTTTCTATACTCCCATGTGCGGGAGTGAATGCTTTAGGCTTGGGAGTTTAATCGGCATCCGATTCTTTAAAACTCCCATCCGGGCTACTTCTCGTTTACAGTGTATGGCGCCATCTCCCGATAGGCGCCGCGAGCAGACGACGCACCCTGTTTGTTCGCTGCGCCAATCGGGAGATGGCGCCACAAGTAAATAGCGTCGCCAACTGTCGTCTCCGAACGCGCCCAACGTAAACTTTGGGCAAGTTGTTTTTGTTTTATTTTTTGCTCTCATTTTCGACAGGAAGGGTGCTACGCCTTGAAAGTTTCGGCGATAAAACTGACCTGCTTAGTTCACATTTGGTGAAAGTTCGAGCTTTTCATGTGCAGGCGCCGATTTTTTTCCGGCTCGTTTTTTCGGTGAAAGTTCCGCTTGTGCCAACCCCGACACGCGGCTCTGACGTCACGCCGCTGCGGGGGCGCTGCTGTCGGCGCGACGGCTGCGCATACGCTTCCCTTCGTACAAGTCTGGTTTCTGCGCACGCGCAGTGCACACTCCTGGCGTGGGCAAACACGGGCCTGCTTGTAAACATCCTGCTGGTCTATATACAGGGTGTTTCACGAAAGGTGTATAAATTCGATATTGCGAAAACTACGCGTCGCAACAAAAAAAGGTTTGTGTCGTTTTGGTCCTGGGGCAGGGGCCTACTTAGGAAAATTATTAAAGTCCGAGATAATTATATTGTTAATTATTTTTGTGTAATTAATTTTTTTAATATTGGGTTTAAGGGCATGGTTTCAATTAGAAAATTGCTCAGCATCATCAAAAAACACTAAATCAACAAATTTCAGAACGATAGAAGAAACGCGAAGCATTTTACGGCTTTCTGAAAAACCGCACTGATTGGACGGGTTTTTAAGTTTCGGTTTGCTATCGGAGCGCATCTCGGCCCCGGCGGCACCGCGCCTCGTGGAGAGATAGTGCAACCAACCTGTGCTGCGCTGTCATCGCGCGACGCAGCAGAGGCTGGTTGCACTATCTCTCCACGAGATGCGGTGCCGCCGGAGCGAGATGCGCTCCGATAGTTAGGCCATGTGATGTGATATCATCCCTAAATGATCACACGAAAAATTTGAGCGCTCGACCGATTCTTACATTATTTTTATATCGAAGGAGTTCACGCATTTTAGGTAAATGAGATGAACCCAAGAAAAAAAGAAGTAGCATATTGGAAAAAAAGCGAGCTCTCAGAAAAACCTGGTGGTCTGGGAATGCCCGAAAAAAGTGGAGTTTTATTTTAACATAATGCATTGTACAAACCAGATAAAAAACAAAACAAAAAAACATCGCCTGCCTTCCGCGTCTTTATACATTGTATCATCGAGTTTCCCCCAACTTTCGGCGAGCAAAGAAGGACTGCCGTTTTCACGACGGTACGAATACTAAATGTAACCCCAAAATATATTAATCTAAATATATATATATGTAAATACATAAAAAAGTTACAAACAAAAATGAAGTTTAAAAAAAAAGCAACCCAAGTCATCAATCCTTAAAAATTCAATCTCAAGAGCTGAAATATTCATTTCCGCAGTGCTCGCGCTGTCTGTCCAACTGCACCGACCGTGGCCCAAGCGGAGCCGCCCCTCATTTCGTTCCTTTTATGATTATTTTATGAAAAAAGGGGGATTATTTTTGTAATGCTAATATTATTATTATTGTTACATTTCATCTGCCTTTTGGGTCAGAACGTGAAGAGAGGACGGGAGAAATGTAAGAATGTTCTCAGCTAAAAAAAGATAAAAAGAAAGAATGGAACCACGTTACTTTAAGTAAAATAACAGAACTACGCGTGTGTGAGCACTCGAAGCTTAAGAAAACTTGGAATTACAGTCTTTCCCCCAAAGTCTTCGTTCGCTTCCCTCCGCTTTTTTTTGTTGTTGTTATATATTA
This sequence comes from Ixodes ricinus, assembly GCA_037355805.1. Lineage (NCBI taxonomy): Eukaryota > Metazoa > Arthropoda > Arachnida > Ixodida > Ixodidae > Ixodes > Ixodes ricinus. Next base: position 87,628 of record JAZHYW010027989.1, on the reverse strand, counting down.
TTTCTATTTGCATCTTTCTTTTCTTTTCCTTCTTTCTTACTTACTTTCTTACGCTCAGTCGAAAAAAAATCTCGCCTCATAAAAAGTTTCGAGAGGATAGCCAGGGAGAAGATAGGCATAGCCACCACTTTTGTGCGCGTCTAAACCAACTTTAATAATAAACAAAAAAAAACAAGAAAAAAAAGCGGTTATAGGTATTGCGAAAGATTTTTCCCCCTCTTTATTTTATTTTATTTTATTTTTCGTTTCTCTACGCTATCCGCTCTGTCGTCATTTCCCGTTGAGCTGGCGACAAAAACATCTATTATGCAAAACTCGACTGGTTTGGACACAAAACAAATATAAGTTGTGCCTTTTTTTTATTTTAGGCAACAAATACGAATATGCGTACTCGCCCGGATTCATCCAAAGGGTAGTGATAGATTTGCGAATAGGTAATAAAACGAAAATATAGGATACAAAGGCCAACACGAGCAAGATTAGAGAGTAAAATTGTTGGCATTATTAACACATTTATACGTATACCTAAACAACAGAGCATTGATTTCGATTAAGGACTACTGATGTGATTAGACATTTTATTACGCGAAAATAATTGAACTAGATGTTTTTTTTAATTTATATAAATCACATAAGCAAGTTAATCCGCCTTGGTTACACGTTTGATTAGACACGTATGGTTTTTATGACTACACGCCCACGCAACGGGTTAGCTGTGACATGAACAGATTATTATTAAAGAGGCACTGAAGTCATTTTTAAAAAAAGGTATTTTTCTTATCTTATATTGTTTAAAATGTGTTCGTTCCCGCATATAGCAAGTCCTATATTACAAAACCGCCTATCCGTCTCGGGGCAAGAGAAAAACATATGGACTCTTTTTTCATTTTAATACAGATATTTCGTTCCTATTAATGCGCTCGTTATGTTTCCTAACTCCCGATCAAAATGATAAAAGAAAAAAGATCAAATTTATTTATGAGCCGTCGTTTAGCTAAACCTTATATCGTCAAAATCAATAACTGACGTTGCGGACGCATGTGACATTCATATCAATAAAATATACTTGGCAGCAAAAAAAGAAATATTGTGTCGTCTTGTACGTGATTGTATTTCCTCCGTGTATCAGGGTTTAGAGTATGAAGATAATATTGATTTTTTCTTGTTGACGAGTTTTGTTTTCTTACTGAAATAATTTTGAAGGAGTTCACAATGCCTTTTTGACTATATTAGGCTTGGATGGACGTCGGTTCGTAGAAATATTTGGCCTTTCTCTTCTATCTTTTGATTCAGGTAACGTCATGTTCCTAAACTTTTTGCGTTCTATCCCAACCGCTAACGCCAGATTGTGACGGAGCTTCACCTTCCTGCGATGCGTTCCGTATTTACGCGGGCAGCAAAACATATGGCTCTGTTTTCGTAAAAACACCCGTTAGATTTTTAGTTATTCTAAATTCGCGCGTAATGATTCTTAAATTACCGATAGCCCGTTAAAAAACATTGCAAACAAATATTTGTATTGTCAATTGTTCCACTAAACAAAACAAATTGAGCAATGTTTACGCCAGAACGCAATTTAGGGAGGGGGAGGGGGAGGGAGGGGGGAGCCCGCTCTAGGCCCCGCCCGGTGCTTACTAAACTAAGCACCTTTTCTCGGCTCTCATTGGTTGGAGAGATGAGTGACGTGTGAGATGTTGGTTGTAAAATTGTCTCTCCGTGCCGTAATAGTATCTTAATTGACAATATTTTTAGGTTTGAGAAACCAATAATCTAGATTGAGTCATTATTGTTTTCAAAATTATTCCGAGATTGCCTTTCCGTTTCAATTCAAACAACATGACTAAAACACTCAGTTAGGCAACTCATCCTTGAAACCCGAACCGCTCGCGTCCACCGAGACCAAACTAAATACGATAACAGCGCCACCGCTTTCAGCGATTAGTCAAAACATGAAAGATAATTTATATTGCTACTGTGAAATGGCTTTGCGAGATGGCGCCACTAGCCCTTGCGCGACTCGACCTGAACCGATTAGTGCAGGCGTGCAGTTCCCGGAGTGGCCACTGCGGGAGAAATGGCGGCGTTGCGGTCGACATTAGTTCGGTTCTTGAGTAGGGATCGAAGCCACTTTTTCAAAGCAGGCTCTATGGCAGTTTCCCAACTGAGTTGTTCTAGTAACGTTGGTTTCAAACGTTATCAAATACGGCTGCCGGTGCCTGCAGAGTGATCAACGAGAGCAGCTCGATGCTCATATTTCTTGAATTTATTTGCCGACTGCTATTGCTTAGCAAGAAAAACTAAGGCAAAGTTTTTTGGGTTTTAACGTTAGGAGGTAGTGATTCTGAGTAGTATTTAGCAAAACTAGAAAAAAATCGCTTCATGACCCCTTTAAGCTACATCCAAGTCTATCTGTTGAAAAGCACCCTCCTTTAAAAATAGAGAATGAAGACGTAAACACAAGTATATTGATTCTTAAAAAAAGAAAAAATGTCAGTGACCTTTGTCGACAAAGGCCTACATTGCATGAAAAGCAGCATTTAAGCAGCCACCGTTTTAATTAAACATTTCATTAGAACACACTAAATAGTTGGTCCGGGGAGTGAAGAACAGAACACATTTTTATCGATTTCCACACTCAATTTAGCTGGGAAACTTCCTTGATGCACGAGTCAGGTGACACTGATTTCCCCGCCAGATTTAGTGGTGAAACTGAACCGGTATATATAGGTCTCGTGACTTCAGGTCACATGACGTCAATTTCCTCGCTGAAACGCCTGGACGGACGTACAAAAATTTGAGGAGGGCGGTTATGCAAAAAAAAATATTTCGTGTATTAAAAGTATTTCATCTTCGATTTCGTTTCCCGGAAATCGAACGCCAATCTCCGGCGTATAGCAACTATCTATCTTCTTTTGCCATACTGTACTCACTCGAGTGCCGCTCCAGGAGGGAGTTCATTGACACGCACGCAATTAATTGACTCGGTGTCACGTGGTGTCTTCTCGACCTCTGGCGTGTGTGTACAGTATGCGCGGGTGCGTGCGTGCGTTGGCGCGCTTATCGGTAACGGCCCGAATGAACCCCGGGCAAGGAGGACGGTTTAAAGCGGGGACGTGCGGCGTCCGAACATCGTTTAGTGATATCGAAGTGGACACAATGTTGTCGCTGTCAAATGACGGAAGGACTCTCGCATTTCGATCCAGCCGTGCGCGCTGCTATACGGGAGGTTATTTTTCTGTCTTTTGTTTTTAGGTTTTGTTTTGGATTCTTTTTTTGTGTGTGTGTGTGTTCTCGCGAGGTTAATCTCGTTTTATGGGTTCGTTAACCCCTCCCCTACGGGTAATGCAGGTGTGGTTCTCAAACCGCGTGCGTCAGAAAAGCAAAATAGCACAAAACAAAAAAATGTGAAATCGAATCTAATGAATGTCATAACGGTTCGAACTCTCTGGTTGTTGTTTGTTTTTTCGGTTTTTTCCCCGCTAATTTTTTGAGTTGGTGATTACAGTTTATGCGTTTTTGTTTCATCTCCATATCGATTCGTGGTTGTAACTCTTTCTTTCCTTCTGCTTTTATTCCGCGAATTTTTTTCTTCTTTTTGTGCGTAGCCAGGTGAATAAATAGATGTGGGTGTGTGTGCGTGTATGTAGATACACGCGTACACGTGCGTGTACACACGTGCGCGTGTGCGGGGCTGCTCTTTAGCGTTTCTAGCGTCTGCGAGTGCATTCGTGCGCGCCTACGCGTGTGAGCTTGACAACGTGTCTTTGCACATATCATGTGTATGTATTCGTGTTTGCTGGTATGCAGATGCAAAAATGTAAGAGTCCGCGCTGGTAACCATCAATGCGCTAGTTAGGCAAGAGGAATTGAGACAACTAAAAAAACTATAATTATAAACTTGTTTTTTTTTCTGGTTGAAGAAGCAGATAATTTTATCGGCTCCTTTTTCAGGGATTGAGGTGACTTCAGAACGCCGAGGTCTGATTTGCTCTGACTGAAGGCCAGTCGGTGGACCTCAAAGCAATCTGCCATGATGTCTACCCACTATCCTTCAATCAGAGCCAATCAGAGCCCGGCGTTCTCACGTCACCACAACCCTTGCAAAAAGAAGCAGACGAAATTGAGCTCTGCATAGGTTTGTTTCCTTTCTGAATAAGGAAGAAATCCAACTATAACATTTATTTTTTAACACTCAAACATCTAAACTTTTTCTTGACCGCTTGAAGTTTTTTTTTAATTTCTTTTATAGGATAGTTAGCTTGAAAATCTCGTACATACTGCTAGTGATCGCCCTAAAGGTAAACCGAAGCACCTTTGTATTCAAGGAAAAGCACTTAAATAGTTCTCGATTCGGCCTCCAGGATCACGAATATCAATATTGTTTTTTCTTCAATTTGGTGCACGGAGCCTGCAGAAAATATTTTTTTTAAAGTACCACTGAAGCCCCTTCTTTCCGGAGCATGACGTCATATGCAGAGTTTTCGGAATCTCCGCTCTCGTGCATTCGCAGCGCCTATCAAAGGCGTGCTAGCGCACAAATGCTGAAAAAAAAAAAAAAAAAAAGAAAAGAAGGAAAAAGACGTTACGGCTGCATGGCGTCAGTGCGGGGGAATATACCTGGGCCCAGGGTGCCTTCAGGTGCGCTTTGCTTAGGGTGATGACCGTGGCGCTGACTGTGCTACGGCGACATTTTCTTTTGGTCGACTTCTTTGTGTTTTCCCCGGAGAGCGCGTGCTGTCGGCATCGGGTACTACAAAGGGTGGCATCTCCCTAAACGAGAAGGACATTGAGGCACCCTTACTGGCCTTAGACTAGGACCTGGTAAGCTTCCAATTGCACGCGCTGCCAACACGAGCGACAAACGCTTGGCGGCCGAACGATTCTAGTATGACGTAGCAAGTGGTCGGAAGTTTTTCGTGCTTTCTCGCGTTTAGTTGCATCTTCGGGAAAAAAAGACGACGTGATGTTTAGATTCACGGAATAACAATTCTCTAGAATTCACTTCTAACAAGTTTTTCTTCAAGAACCTATTCAACTTCCCCTTTAAGGGAATATTAACGCAATCCGTACGGGTCCCGTGCGAAATAAATATAAACTTTTGGGATGTTCGAGCCCGCGCTAAAGCTTCATAACGACACGGCCTCAGATCGAATATCGCACCTTCCGTTCGAAGTGGAAGCCAAGCTTCCAGACGTGAACACAGAACAGCAGTACAAATCACGGCTTCCGGCTGCGTTCAGAGAATGAACTCGCTTCACATGTTTGTCGCCGTCTAATTTGCGGGCTTACGTACCGAAGAAACGGGTCAACAGATCAGCACGGGTAACTGACCACTTCAACTAGGTGGTACGCAGTTTTATAGGCCTTAGGTTCTACACATTGCGCACTAGCTTTGTGTACTCATTGTCAGGAAAGGCACCGAAACAAATTTCTAAGTGCATAATCCTACGGCTCCTTGAAATTAATGGGTACTAATAGAAGCTAAATGCACTTCAAATCAAACACCTCTTAGTCCTGAAAGCTCCTTCTCTCCTCCTAATCTCAAAACACCCTACAAATGTTTTTAAAACTAATAAATGTATAACTACCAGTAAAGTTACAAACGGGCACACGAACTTTTTATGTTGGAGGAAACAGAAACCAAGGACAAAAGAGAATGATTTCCGTTTGTTGTCTATCCTTCTTTTTCCCCTCGGTTTCGGGACTTTATTATAATGCTTATTATTTGTTCGAATGTTTCTCCGTCCCAATTAATAAAAGTGAACGTTACATTTCTCAGTTCTCAGTTCTCAGTTCGTTTTCTTATGTTAAAGTCCGACCTACAGAATCGTCTTCTACCGGAGAAAAACCGGTTCCCAGTTTCCTTCTCTCCCTTCCCACTCGCCCACTTTTCCTCTCCTCTCCAACACAGGAGCGGATCTCTGAGCTACTCCCGGTAGAGAGGAGCAGGGGTCTCCCTCTTTCTCAAATGGAACGGAGGAATTGAGGGAGAGTTTCCTTCTCTCTGCTTGTTGGTTGGCCTTTAAAAATGAGAAATATGTCGCCTTTGACCCTTTTATCTTCTCGGTGGCAATAAATAGGTGGTATGCATTAGCGGCCACAGCTCATTTCGCTGCTGCAGAGAGCGTACATACCGCTGACGGGAAGCTTCACGACGCTTCCGTAACTATACATTCCACAAAATATTCTCGTTCGTACGCTGCTTCGTGCATGCGCTGTAAACAACGCCATCATATAGGGCTTACGCTGATACATATTGATCGCTCTGGTTACGGTTATATTTTTCGCGATAATACTAGTCACATCTAGCGGTTTTATGAACGCGTGTTGGTAAGTTGTGACGGCCTGGAGCTGAGCTGGTTGGTTTGACATGCTTCCTTGAACACCAGCTGAACGCTTTTCCTTTATGTTCAACTTCTATGTTCTAGGAAGTGTGTTGGTATTTGGGCGCTTATGTTCATACGCTTATGTGTGAATGTGTTATGCTTAGTTTTGACCATGCTTGTTGAGATACACGCGCAGAAACACTGTTTTATGTCCTGTGTTTTAGAGCGCAGCTCTTAGGCGCCCGTTTCCGGGTTGAGCGGCGTCGCCGTCGCCGTCGGCGTAACCGCGCATTGCATTATAGGACGCTTCCCATAATGACGCCACACGTGACGTCACGTGTGACGTCACGAGGACCATGAGGATCACGAGTGACGTCACCCTCGTGACGTCGGACGGGCATTCCCTCCCCTCCCCTCCTCCATCTGAAGAGCTGCGCTCTAATCCGGCATTACAGAAAATACGAGAGAGAGAGAGAGAGAGAGAGAGAGAGAGAGTGAGCGAAGCCAGAAGCATATGACGGCTATTGGAGAGGAGATCGAACAGTCACGCATCTAGCGGAACGCTTCAGCTGTGGGGACAATAAAACGAATTTTCTTGTTCGTTTTTGATCAGCGATATTGAAGATGACGATTCGAAGGCCGCTCCTCTTGCAACCAGAGCGCTTGTAAGAGCGAAGCGCTCGTACCTGGACCGTGCATTGCGAGGTTAAATTTATTTTTTATGCTGTGTTAGTAAACATCGGGCTGTGGGGACAACAAGCTCGATAAAGCGCCCCCTATCGTTCAATTTCCTGCCCAACACGACGTGTAAATTCGCCTCGTTTACATCCGACTTCAACCGATGACTACACGAGCTTGGCTGCCTCGTCATCGCGCATTGACTGCGGGTTCGCTGTGTTGTCCCCTGATTGACCTGCCTCTCCATTTTGTTCCCACGCGCCAGGGAGGCATTTCGGTACACTCGCTCTCCGTATATATGCTCGGAGTCACCCTAAATCAGATTGTTTGTCTTCTTAGACGCAAGCTAAGTGGCTCAAGTTACCGCCCTTTACAAAGGGTGTAGCAGTTAACATCCATCCAACCATCCATCCATCCAGTCTGCTGCAGCCGATGTATGCCATTGGATGGAGCCAATCCAGCAGCGTCAAAAGTTTATCGTCACGGCGCATGTCGTCTTTGCACCGCTTATCGCCCGGGCAGAAAATGCTGAGCCACTGAGCTGTCGACGCATGCGCAGCGTCAAATATACACAACAACGGAGCTATAGAGCGCATGCTCAGAAGGCGTTTCACAGCCCAGCAGACAAAGATGGCAGCGCGCAGAAGGCATTTTTTTGCTAAAGACATAGATATAGTACACGGTTATCGACGGTGCCCAGTGCCTGCGCAGAATGACCGTCGTATTGCGACGTGCACAGGACGCCAGACGCGGACAATTATGCGCGCCGTAGTTACGCCTGGGAGGAAAGTATAGTCACACGCACGCAGCGCGTGTGCATGTTCGCATTCGCGCAGTGGGACGGTGTTTGGGGCGAAAAGTAATGGGGTTATCTCGCTCTCTTTTTTCTTTTCTTTCATGATTTATTTATTTTTCAGCTTGATTACGCGTTTTGCCAATATCCCCGCCCGTCGCACGAGGTGTAAGAAAACGCAAAAAGAATCATTACATGAAATTACTAAGAACAAAAGAAAACACTCGCCACAGGCAGCTGAAAGAGCATGCCACGTGAGACCGCACCCTTTCCCAGGGGATAGATATCGCTGTTGGATGTGTCCCTCCGGATGCCCCTCCCATTTGCACTCTCCCTCCTTTACTTGCCTTTCCCTTTTCCCACTTGTTTTGTTTTCTTTTGCTGATTTCACCAAGGAGAGCAATGGCATCGCGTCAGTGTGCATGTAGGATAGGCTCGTTCATATTTTCTTTCTTACCAAGGACGATACACGAACGGAATTCTACTAAACGACTTATTTACGATAACCGAAAAGGTCTTATTTTTTTTCTTCTCGTAAACTTTGTCGGTATTATACCTAATTGTTTACTTTTGTGTGTTTCGTGGGTTGAGCCACGTAACCGCCTATGGTCGTATATTTGGTGGTAGTAGTACTGCTACTTATAAGAGTTTTAGAAAATATTTTATGATGTCATGCCCGGTCTGTGAAAAACTGTATCTAGGACTTAACTGCTCACACTGCTGATGTAACCTGCTTCTGGTGTTGATTGTCTTTTTTCGGAATATCCCCGGGGACCTCGTAAGTATCCCACGTTGCACCGCGCGGCGCGGGGAGTTCTGGGGTTGCTTCTATGTACGCTTGGTACGACTCGAGCGCTTCGTACGCGTGTAAGCGGCACGATTCATTATTTCTTCTTGCTAAACTCCAAACACACATATACAAAAAAGAGAAAAAGACGAACACAGAGCAAGGTCGAGGCGTATTTTGTTTTTTGGTCCTCCTGCCTTTTTTTTTTTTTTGTTCTGAGATCACTTATTGTTAAACCAATATGAAGTTGTATTCTTCGGCACTTTTTGACGTGCCGTACGTCGGATTGACAACCTAGCAAATGGCACTAGCTTCATTTTCTCTCCCTCTCCCCCCTCTCTCCGCCCCCTCACCCAATATCTCCGGTATGAGGTTATGTATCCTAAATAAAGTAGAACGAAACTTACTACGATTGCTATCGAACGTTGGAGGAGTCCGTATAACCGTGCATGGTCATGTTTTATTCAGGCAAGGAAAAATATGCGATAACATGTTGCATACATTAGAAACCAATAAAAAAATGAGGTCGTTGCAAATTTTGTTAATAGAAATAGGTAATTTGTGAGTAGTCGTGATGAAGCATTACTATAACGCACGAACGAACAACCATTTTAAAGCGTGCCAAAAGTTCTTAGAAATTAGAAAAAGTATGGTTCTACTCTGCGCCCCCCCCCCTTTTTCATTTAGTTAGAATGCGTATCTTGATAAAATTATTGAACGTAAGTAGCTTAAGCTTGCTCAAAATCAAACGAGGTTTTGATTAGTTAAAATAATGTCTTAACCTCGGTAACTACGAGCTAAGGGTCTTTTTTTTTGTTCTTGTTCACACCTTTCTGCTTTTGGTGATGAGTAATCGAAGTTAAAGGAAGCAAAAGAAGAGACACTAAAAAGTTTAATTTGTTATGGAAATTTTTTAAAATGTAAATATTTTGTTGTTGCTTCTGCTTGTTGTCTCGTTCCTACTGCAGCGCCCTCGTGCTTTGACGGTCCTACGCAATACAGTGATACAATTTTCGCTGTGCAGTAGTAGTACCAATTATTACGATTACCTATTTAGTTAATAATTTATCTGTTCATAACTTGGCTCTTGTCGTTTTGTGCTCGTGAGTGAATCTCTCGCCCATCAATAACGGAAGAAAAACAAGAATAGGAGGGAGAGAGAAAAGAAAAAAAACAAGAAGTGAGAGATAGGTAAAAAAGAATAAAGAAAGCAAAGAAAAAAAAGTACGAAAAGAAAAAGAAGAAATAATGGAAAGGAAGAAAGAAGGAGGCATATATCAGGATGGAGAAAGAGCACGTGTGAACAGGAGGCGTGGCAACCTCTGCATGGCCAATATCATGATTGTCCCCAGGGAGGCATATCGGTGCATCTGCTCCGCAAATGACTTCCCTCCTCCTCCTCCTCTCCCTTCCCCTCCCGAAAAAGGGCATGGGGATGGGAAGGGAAGTGGGGAGAGAACAAACGACTTACCGGAGTATTCGAAGCAGTCCCATAAATAAAAAGAAATCGAGGCACGGTAAGAAGGAAATGAATATGATAAGTTAGAAATCATTGGGCCAAATAAGAAGATACAACGTGGCAAAAAAAACACAAATAAAAAACAAGGGTAGGTGTTGAAGGAGACCGAAGATTGGGTTTCGCGTGTGTTCAATTTCGATTTATTGTTTCTCGCGCTCCCCCTGAAGATTAATATTTTCTTGCTGATTCGTCGAGAAGATCGCCCTTCGGGAGACGATGCAAGTAATTTTTTTTATAAAGCTTTTACTTTTATATTTAAGTGCGAAGTAGACGATTGATAGGGAGAGCCCATGACCTTAGTACCGATTTTTATGTTGTGATGTAAGAGTATAATTTATATCTGCAGTCTCAAAAAACCTTGCTTATGCAGGGCTTGAAGGTGGCGCCATCGCACCACGAAGGTGGGTCATTTCTAGTTGTACTTGCGTAGTAAGACAAGTTCAGGGGTGCAAATGTGTGCTGCAAAAGGTACGCTCTTAGCGACAGGGCCACACACACGAAGAGCTTGAGTGACGTCAGTGCAAGCTATTTATAAGGGACCCAGCGTCTTCTTTATTTTCTGGCGCCTTTTTACCTTATAGTAATGAAATTAATGCGAAGGTGCAAGCGAGCTGGACGAGAATAACGATAATAATCTGTGTAGAAGAGGAACAAGGGGACAAAGGAAAAACACAAATCTCCAGACACTCCTAGGTGACTGGTGCGCGACTGAAAAGATCTGCCTGGTCCTGGTTTCGAACCAGGAACCTGTCCAGGTATCAAACCAGGGTCCTGGAACCAAACAAGACGGGTTTTTTCAGTCGGGCACCAGTCACCTAGCTGTGTTTGCGAGATGTATGTTTGTCCTTCATCCCCCTTGTCGCCATTCTTCAGCGAATTATTATCTCGTTATTCTTATCCAGCTCGCTTGCACCTGTAGTAGAGTTGCATCATTATCATAACGTTAAAATGCAGGCCGTTCACCTTTGTTGGTGTTAGATTGGTGACAGTCGTTAAAATCCGTTTGCTCTACGGACGTCTTACTCTTGGTTAGCTCAGTTGGTAGAGTGCTCCACTGGAAATGGAGAGGTCCCTTATTCGATACCCGGACCAGGCGGGTTTGTTCGGTCACGCACCAGTCATCTAGCTGTGTTTGGAGATTTGTGTTTGTCCTCTGTCCCCCTTGGTCCCCCTTTCCAGAGATTATTGTCGTTATTCCTTACTCAATGTTTGCTGAGTCTTAAGCTATTTCAACGCAACATTTTGCTAACACCTTACTGATCGCTCTTTGTAATTAATTACATTGGGGTTACTACTACGCGCCACTGACAATCCTTATAAAACTCAGAAATAAATTTTCACTCAGAAAACTAGAAATGATGAAGACCCATATTAAAGATTGACCCCCTTTATTTAAAATAAATAAAATATAATTACGCCAATTTATACACTACTCTGCGTAAGAAGTACTCACATGCTCGGTTTCACAGATACTAGCTTAGTATGGGATGCACTTTGGGTTAATTCACGGATACTTGTGGTCGTCAGATATATTTGTTTTGTTACAACATGAACGCGTGAAAACGTCAAGTTGTACGGACCACCTGCGGACTACGTTCAGTGCGTGTTCAAGTTCAAACGGCCACCTGATCGTTTGCACTGCCGTCTGCTCTTTCAAACGTTTCTGCTTGTCGTCTGCTCTTTCAGACGACACGGGCCCGTAGACCAAACGTTGGCCCGGTAATTGATACAAGAAGTAAAATCAGGTCTTAAAAGGTCTTTTAAGTTTGAAGGTTGGTTGGGGTAAGCAGGCTTGGTGTAAACAGTAGATACAAGGAGGTGTTGATCATTGTTAAAAGTGGCCATCACCGATTTGTTATGCCTGATTCACTTGGTCCGATTCTGCTTGTGATTTTCAGCATCGACGTCGACCATCTCAGCTACGGTTCACGCTTTTGCGTCCCTAGCGACGTCGCGACTGAAAATTGCAAGCGGAATCTCATCATGCGAATCAGGCTTTAGCGTCCATTCTGCGGCGTCCACGCGGAATGAATCGCCGCATGTCACATTATTCACGCGAAGTTTTGTGGCGTAACGAGCCTCGATCATTTCGCCCAGGCCGCTCAAGTAGTCAGACATTGCCAGGAAGACGTAGAATCAACAATGATCGCTAAAAAGGGCAGGGGGACTCATGCCGACGCCGACAACACCGCATTTCAATGGTTTGTTTATGGGCGAACGCGAGCTTCTTGCACACACTCCATCGCGCATGCGCGGCGCCGGTGGCGTCCAGCTAGGGGCGCTCCGGTTTGCTTGTAAACATGAGTTGGTCTGTAAGCGTCACCGGAATGTTGGAAAACTTTGAACATACTCTATATTTTTTCGATTGTTATTTTGCTTAGGTTCGTCGCTTGTTTTACACAGCTGCTGTAACACAAAGAACCGTCCTTACAAGAAAAACAAAAAACACACCTCACAAACAGCGTTTGCAGACAGTCTTTAGTGTGATATAACGGCAGTGTCACCGTGGCGTTGAAGCCACTTCGGCTTCTGGAACACACATGTCCGGTTTGCGTCGCCTATACCCACGATGATTGCTCGATAAGTTCAGATTACTCGGCCACAAGACGTCCGGACACGCGCGGTCTCTCTCGGGGAGGAGCTCTTCGTCCATAAGACCGGCGCGCCGTGCGGGGGACAGCGACGAGCCCCCTAATGACAGCAGATGGAGGAAAAAGACGACAGTTCCCCCGAGGGGAAGCTGCCAAGGCCCTTTCTTTACGTCGTCCTCGGTACACCCCTACGCCGACAGGGCGGTGGAAGCTATGTGTTCCTTGGACCAGTCGTACGCGTTTATCTCTCGCCACGTGATCACGCTCTAACACCTACTGCCGACGTCTGCGGCATCGACGGCGCCTAGCGGCAAGACAAACAGAAAATGTGGCAGTAGGATTGTTTGTTGACCTTCTCGAAGCGAACGGGATATTTACAGCGCCACGCGGGTCTAAAGAGAAATGATTATAATGCAATTAAATGCAAGGGTGCAGTCGAGCTGGACAATATAGACGGTAATAATTCCTGGAGAAGGGAACAAGGGGGACAAAGGACAAACAGAAATCTCCAAACACAGCTGGGTGACTGGTGCACACTCTAAGAAAAGGGGTGTAGACGTTACGCCCCTTGTCCCATATAGGACACCCCAAAACTTCAGTACGACGTACAGCGCGCTGACGTAGAACTGACTGCCCCAACTTTTGCGAGAGGCTTAAGAACGGTGCGATATAACATTTTAAACAGCTAAAGTACGTATCAAAGTCTACAGAAAAAACACACGGGTTTTGCAGTTGAGCCTAGAAAACCCCGGTAACTTTTTTTGCACTCAGTCACACTTACATTAACTATTTTAATGAGTTGTACAACTCGGCTATCAAGCCGCTCGTGAAATTTGGTAGCGTCGGTACAACGTCAGTGCGCTGTACATCCAACTGAAGTTTGGGGGTGTCGTGTATGTGACAAAAGGTGTAACGTCTACACCCCTGTTTTTTAGAGTGCACGACCGAAAAAATTTGCCTAGTCCTGGTATCGAACCAGGGACCTCTCCATTCCCAGTGGAGCGCTCCACCAACTGAGCTAACCAGGAGTTGGGCGGGAGTAGAGCAAACCGGTTTTATCAGCTGCCACCAGTCTAACACCAACAAGGGTGGACGGCCTGTATTTTTTAAGGTTATGATTATAATGCAATTAAATGCAAAGCTGCAAGCGAGAGGGACAATAATGACGATAATAATCCCCGGAGAAGGGGAACAAGGGGGATAAAGGAAAAACACAAATCTCCAAACACAGCTATAGGTGAAGCCGTGAAAGTGGGTTCGAAAACACGCGGTGAAGATCGCCAATGGCGAGTTTTTACAACAGCGCACGTGAAAGCTTTCGGGAAAAAGCGTTGTCGCCACGCGCCAGACCGCAACTCGGTTTCGGCTCGGCGTTTGCGCAGTGGTGACGACGCTGTTCCTTTGCTTACGCAAAGATTTTTGGTACGCTATTTTAGAACTCGGCTATAGAGAGCTTTAGTAGATCATTCCGATAACAATACCCGATACTCCGCTTCTGCCTTTGCACATACATTGTATCGTTATCGGGAATATTTATCGGAGGTGTCGAGACTATCTACTAAATCCCTCCAATACCTCCGGTGCAGAAACGGAGTCAGGGGATTGCAAAGAAGGCGATTGATTGATCTTGTGAACGTGTAGTTCTCACCGTACTGCCAGGTAAGGAAGTAAACAGAGTACATCCGCCGTTCATCCCTAGCGGGCTTTACGGTTGAAGCGACGCGCTCGTTAAAGCAGACATGCGCCTGTCTTTGGCCACGTGATCAAGGTCTTGTCGGTACCCACCATAGGGTTATTATAATGTACACTAGAGGTTCAAATGGCGCTGGTGTGCTGTCGAAAATTGAAGCAGACAGCAACCAGTCGAAAACTGACTTCCGGTAATGCATTTCTATGGGAAAATGTGACTGCATTTTCTCCTGAGCTCGGTCATAAGAGCAAATATCCCGAATAATTCTGAGCGTACTAGGTAGCTTGTAACATTATTTTGGTCAGGCAGACAAAATAATTGGTCAGTTACGGCTTTTTTTTTCAAATTGATTGCATTAGAAATAGTGCTCAAACTGCTTCGGATACATGTATTTGCGTGCACTGTTGAACACTGTTAGCGCGAACACGACGTCGGCGCTTTTCAGCATGGGGGATATACGTGCCTAACGAAAAGAAGGGCATCTGGAAAACCAAGAGGGACGGCAAGAACTATACGCAGTAACACTGGATCAGTAACTCCCTGTGCATGTACGATCAAAATAAATTGAAGGCTACGTAATTTAGTCCATCTTTTTTAATAAGTAAGTACTGCTTTATGATTTCCTCTCTGTGCGAAGAGGCTTGTTCTACGTTAAAAACACCACCCGCACGCGCGAAAACTTTGAGAACAAGTGCCCGATAAAAGCGGCCCGGCAGAGAGAATAACAAAAAGAGACACCTTTCATAGCCCACGCACTTGATTCTTTATGTTTTGAATGTTTTTTTTTATCCGCTCGTAAAGATGCTCGACAGGGTCATTTCCATATAGTGACAGGACGCGCATATTAGCAATATATAAGCGTTACCGGAATGTTGGCAAACTTTGAACATACTCTATATTCTTTTCGATTGTTATTTTGCTTAGAATCGTCGCCGTTTTTAGACACCTGCTGTGGAAAAGAGGTTTGGGCCTGAAATACAGCGAAGTTATACACCGTTCACTGATGAAGAAAGCAGACGCTAACTAAAGCAATAACACTTTTACAATGTTATTAAAGGTTCATACTATTCGGTATGACCCAAATAACGAAAGTGATCCATGCTATTTTCCGGCAAACAGACAAAATGCACTCAAGTTTTCCGATGGGAATGCACAGGAGCACCGCAAAAGTACGCCTGGTTGCTGTCTGCTTCAACTTGCCTCCCGGAAGTCACGTAGACACTAGCGCCACAGTTGAACACTCTAGCGTACATTATAATAACTCTATGGTGCCCACGCGAGGCGCAGCGATGGTCAGATGGTGAAAGGAAGGCGGTTGATTGGACCGACAAACCTGTAGCTTCCACATCACTGTCACCTTGGAGATCGAAAGGTGGATGGTTTCGGCAGCGCGGTGATCTTCAACGAGCTTCGCAAGAACCAGTGTTTACGATGGACTCGCTCATTCGTTTATGGACAGAGGAAAAGAGGCCTCCACATTTCTCCCGTGGGACGTCGTCCGGGAGATGTGCCCACATTATACGCTGAGGAATATAGCGACTCGCGGTATAGGAGAAGCAGAAGTTAGGGAAATATTCCCTTAGGTGGGACGGAATGGTAGGTGAAAGATGTGTTGGCCTCCAAGTTCAACCAGGGTTCCGTGTATCGTCCACCGGTCACTCTGTATAAATAAGGGTGTTTATTTTTAAGCCTTATAAGTTTCAAGAAAAAAAGAAAGAAAAAAAAAGTCAAGGCTCGAAGGATAACATGTGGCGGTTTGTGCAGGTGGGTTATACGGCCAGAGGGACCATATAATCATCCCGATAAGTCTAATATTTAGCTAAAATTTTTTACTGAACTCTTTCAATAATAACGATAGATTATATGGCTCCGCTTTGTTGGCTGGCTGAGAGTCATCGAAAACCACTTCTTCAAGCATTAAAAAAATAAAACGAAATTTGAACCGGTGGGAAGTGCAGTAGTACGCTAACTTAAGTTAGCGCTCGTGCAGCAGGCACAAGGCTGGAGTGACAAAACGCGGATGAGAGATTGGAATAACGGCGCGGGCACGCGTTATCACACCGCGCTAACGTCGCTGCTCCAGTGATTTAAGTTTAGCGCTCCACCGTGCTTTCCACGTGCTCCAAGTCGCGTCTCATATTGACTGGTTTAGTGGTCTTGGATGACGCTCAGCAAGTTTCTAAGTAAAACCACGTCTATTTGCAATAATCTAAACGTTAACGTATTTCAGTGAATTAGCCGACTGATCGTTACGATTATGGCCCCTATACTATGTCTCTCTGGCCGTATAATTCACCTGCACAAATCACATTATTGTAGCTTTCACGTTTTTTTAACAAATCTGTTAAGCTAAAAAACACACCCTCATATATATCAAAGATACCGAATTAAAAAAAAAGGCGAGATATAATTAAAAACTAAATGACATACAGTTATAAGGTACCTATCTTGTCGGATAGACAAATAAAGCTTGTATATTTTTTTTCACTACGCAACAGCTTTTTTTCTTTTGCATCCCTCCGCGTGCTGTTCTTTCGACTATGGTCCGCAAGCGTGCCCTTTTGAGTCATTTTCAGTTTCGTCTAATTTTAATTTCAGTTGGCCTATGTCATGGACACCAGTTACGAGCAGACGGAGTGTCCACCGGTCAGCTTAATAAGAACACCGTTCGTTCACATATTTCGGTAAAACATGGCTGTGGAGGGATACGGCGTGTAATAACGAGTATAATTAGATACAAAAATTCAAAAATTCGCTTTGGGGGACTTCAAACAGCGGTCCAGTTATAAAAATCGGCTGGCTGAGACATTCAGTCGACTGCAATTGAAGGTGCGGTGGCACTGAAGCGCAGTTACTACCCTGCTACGCAGCTCACGTTTC
Source organism: Ixodes ricinus (assembly GCA_037355805.1). Lineage (NCBI taxonomy): Eukaryota > Metazoa > Arthropoda > Arachnida > Ixodida > Ixodidae > Ixodes > Ixodes ricinus. The sequence goes on along the minus strand of JAZHYW010027989.1, from coordinate 70,364 downwards.
CACAGCGCTGAAGACCGGGGGGAGTTCTTAACGCACTGCATAACCCCCGCCGGAAGGCTCAACGCCATTAGGGAGTTTTCGTAGACCGCGTTTCCCCCTCCGCTAAGCCCTCCGCAACGAAGCAGCCGCTACTGCGCCTGCGCGCCCATGGCCTTGACTGTAGAGTTCCGGGTATCGTAGCGGGTTGCGGAGGAGCGTTGCGGGACGGCGAAAACGATCTACGAAAACTCCCTATTATTGTCATGGCTCGCTATGGCGCCAAGCCAAAAGCTTCGCTCAGCTGCTGACATCTTCTCCCATGGCCCTGCTACTGTGTGAGTAACACAGTAGCAGGGCTATGGGAGATGCCTCCGTTACCTCCGATAACGATGCGATGCACGCGCCAAGGTGGCGGCGGATGATCGGGTATCGTTATCGGAGCCATCAGGACGATCTTCTGGACCTTTCTATCAACCCAAGCAACCACAGGCTTCCGAAACAGATAGAGTGTTCCTAAACAACGAAGGTCCATCGGTGGATCCTTAGGCCGGGGTCACACTGCTCATACTTATACACCATACAAAAGTACATTCCGTATACAGATACAAACGCGAGTCACCGCGAGATCCGTGCTGCAGGAATGCCGCGTGTCAATGAGTTCACAGAGACACTTGGCAAGCGGCATTCGAAGCGTGGATATTCTTTGGGTGGACTCGTGTTTGAAGACCGTCTTTTGTATGATGCACGAGTAGTGTGAACGGGCTTTAGGGAATTCGTCAGCATGACCCTTGGGAAGCTCCAGACACGTCCCCTTTTCGGAAAGGCTAACGCTGACCCCTTCACTTTTCTGCTTTCGCTTTCTCTTTGCTTCCTTTATTTTTTTGCGACCTCTTTTTCGAATTTGCTACGGGGTCAGTGTAAGTGTTTCCCCAAAGGGGGACGTGTGTGGCTCCTTCCAATGGTCATGCTAACGCATTTCCTACAGATCCACCAATGGATCTTCCTTTAATTTTTGTAGCACAAACCAAGTCATGCGCGCACCGCGCACCCGCAAGTTCCGACTCGCACCAGCATCTGCGCGCTCATTGGCTTCCGCCCCGTGACGTAGCATCCTCTCGCCCTTGTCCTTCGTTACTCTTCTCCTCTCTACGGGGCGCGCCGCTTCCCTTTCCTGTGTTTTGAACACAGACAGACGACGCCAGCTTTTCCCTGTTATCGGGATATACTTAAGCCTACGCTTTAATAAAGCTAGCTATCACTTTAAAATTAATATAAATTCCAAGAAAATATGCATGCGACTGGTCAACGTTCAACATTGTGGAATCTCGAGACAAACATAAACAAAGAATTTCCACAAAACGAAAAAAAAAACAATTAGTTTAAAATTTGGCGCTATGTAAGGCGGCTTCCCGGCAGCCTTTTGAACTTCTTCGGGGAATGCGACCGTTTCTCCGTCAAGGAGGATTTGGCGGCGAAAGGTAAAGGAACGCGAGGTTGTTAGAAACTAGAGTCGCTGACACTCTTAGAGAGAGAAAATAACGCAAAGCGCGACATTATGCGTTTGCTTTTTTTCCCCTTTGTGATTTGCCGCAGCAATCCTATTTGCTGCGGAGTGACAATAAGATGTTTGGTTGGGATGCGTCACGGTAAAGTGTCGGTGCCTCTAATAATTTCCAGTTTAGTGTTAGCACGAAGAATAGCGCTCTTGAGGCCTTGCATCCCCGCGGCTCTCGCGCTCGATGCCCATGCCCTCTGAAACCAATATGTTCTCTCTCGAAAAGAAGAAAAAAAAAAGGAAAAAAAAACCACGTATTTCAGCGTTTTTTTTTTTTTTAGCAATGTGCTTCTCAGATAGAGATCCTACGCACGATTTCAAATCCCTCGTCTTGTCGGCACGCTGAGCTTGACAAAAAAAAAAAACAAAAAAAAAACGACGACACATAAAAATAAAAAAAGTAAAAGATGAGCAACGCGAAGAAATGTCAGGCGTCCAAGGCCGTCGTGCGTCTGCGTTTTGTTCATTTTTCTGCATGTTGTTGTCGAAAACTAATTTGCATAGGATATATGCCTGCGTTCGCAGTTTCTTCGACGCATGTATTCTGGGCCAACGCACTGGATGCCCTTTTCCTCTCTTTCTACCTCATTTTTTTTATTTGTTTATTGTGCACGCATTATACACTCCAACTTTTGCACAAAAAGTTTTTTTTTCCAGTGCGGTATTTATTAAGTGCGTGTATTGTGAATGCATTTTCTGTTTTCTTCCTGTCACATATGCGAGGGACCCCCCCCCCCCTTTCTAAAAAAAAATATGAATAAAAACTTTCAGTAGGTGTTTGTTCCTTGACACCGAAAATAAAAAAAAAAAAAAGATTTTGCGTTTATTTTTATATTTTTAGGACGCGTCCGCATAGCGGGAGAATCGCGCCCGCCTTATCTATCATGCGAAAAGTGTCAGCCGGGACGGGTGCGCCCCGCTTTTATTCTTATTCAGATTTCGGACTAGATCGCTCGGATATAATGACGATGTTGACGACGATGCCGCTACGCCGCGGTGCTCCACTCTGTGCGTCACGATTCAAACACCCGTGACGGCCTTTTTCGTTTCTCTCCTTCGTTTCTTTTCTTCTGTCTTCAGTTGACTTTTCTTTCGCAATCACCGACACCTTTAGAAACGCAGGGCGTGGTCTATCCCCACGCATCTCATTGTCGCGCCTCAGCCGACGAAATTGCTGCATTTGCCGATGCGTACTTCGACGAATCAATCAGGAAGAAGCGAGAAGCGCGTTAACATAATGAGCCACACCGTGCGCTCCTTTAAATCTCTCAGTGACCGTACGCGGAGCGCAAGTTCGTCTGCTTCTTTTGCAGGGTGTCGTGGTGACGTCAGAATGATGCCGAGCTCTGATTGGCTCCGATTGAAGGATAGTGGGTAGACCTCGAAGCAAGCTGCATTGAGGTCTACCCACTATCCTCAATCACAGCCAATCAGAGCTCGTTGTCTTTCTGACGTCACCACAACCCCTGCAAACGAAGCAGACGAACATTCCGTGGACCAACTCAAACACTCGGACGTGACGCCGCCCCTGCGGTGGCGCTGCTGTCGTAACTGCGCATGCGCAGACACTTCCGCTCACGCGAATCTGGTTCCCGCGCATGCGCACTGCCCACCACTGGTTGTGGTGAAAGCGGGCTCGTTATTAAACGCCGTGTGGGTGTATAGTACGTTGTTTCACCGTAAGTTAGAGTGCGTGTCACAGGCAAGAAGACGTAGTATACAAACACGGACACTCGTACTAGAGTCACTAACAGGCCGGACTTGTATACGATGCTCGTTAGAAGTCATCAAATTATTACTCGTAATCAATTAGGTTCCGGAGTAACTTTCGTAATCATTTGAATACATTCATTAGAAAGTAATTGCGAGAGTAATGTGATTACTTTTGGAAGTGCCAAAATTACAGGCAACACCTACTATTTTCGCCTCCAGTTCCTAATGGCGCCCCTTTTTGTTTCTAACATTTTCCTTACCGAGGAATCCTCAAAACCATGTTTAGAGGCAAGGATCGTTTACCGAAATTCTTAAATTAACAAGGCAAGTGGCTTAGTATTCGGTGATTTTGAATTTAAGAATGGAAAGTACGAAAGTTCCAGTTTCCAAACCGAAAGAAAATCCGTGTCGTTTGAAAAATTTAAAGTAATCTTCAAAAATAACGGCTACCTTTTCAAATAACGGCAAACTGCTTTTGTTCTCGCGTAATCTAGTAATCTAATTGGACACCTTTTTAACCGAGATTAATTTCAATTGTTATCGATTACTTTTTTTAGGCTAACGCGTACGAGACCTAGTGACAGCTCAAAAAATTGCGCGGGGCCTGGTTAATTAGGTTGAGGCAGCAATCTAATTGGCTGCTGAGAGATAGTGAAACGACACCACGCCTTGCGTTTCTCGAGTTGTCGGTGACCTTAAAAAACTCAAGGTCACCATGCATTCGCCATTATTCGCGGCTCAATCTGCCTATAGGTGGCGCCACTCGTTTTCTTAAATGGCGGTTATAGTGAGGGCCGGAGATGCGTGTCGGTATACCAGTTGCTGAGCCTGTCTATAGTGTGCTGGCTTCACTGAGCGACACAGGTTATTCCTGCTCATACATACCAGGAAGCTAGGGTGCGATGAGCGCAGGCCACCTCTTTATCCTGAAAACAAGAACGGTGTTTAGCGTACTATTTACGCCAGGAGGCACGCTTTAATTCTGGAACGAAACTGAAACTAGCCTCTGTTTTAGATTTCATTTCTCGGTATCGGTGTTGATTCCGATTTCTCTCCTAACTCAAGACGTGTCTCACGGCGTAATTATTGAGCTCAAGAGATCGTTCGCGGAAACTTTATTTTGTGAGAGGTGTGTCTAAACCAGGCGCTTCAAAATGCATATTTTGGAGAGTTCAGTGAAGGCAGCGTCTTTCGTACACCTTAAAAGCAACAGAGAACAATGTATTCGTGTAAAGATCAGCGGTTATGTATGTGTGTGTTCTTGATGCCCTTCTCAATCAGAGAATTATCATGTCGAGTAATGAACTGCGAGTCCTTTAATGGGTTTTCGGGCATTTAGATAATTAAGACTTGTACGTAGTTCAGCTAGTCTACTCAAGTTACTGTAGTTTAACTACTTTTCTGAGTAGTTAAGTAACTTTCAATTACATTCTTTTCGGTAATTAGTAGTTTACTTTAATTACTTTTTGACTAACTTCTGCTCAAGTTACAAATTACTTTTGAATTTTAGTGGTTGTTTTGCCTATACAGGCATTCCTGCACAAAGGAGATAAGATTCTGGAAGATCAGCTGATATTTGTGAAGAGGGGGAATCATGTGGCGTAGGAAGGGGGGGGCAGAAAAAGTGTTTGGAGAGTCCGAAACCCCCCAAAATTTTCACAAGCGTGACGCATAGGACTTTATATTACATTCAGTATTTACATTTATCTTGATAACGATGTCAGAGTTTTTCAGATACTTAATAAATAAAACAAAATGGACCTTGCTGTGACGACCTATAGGATTAGATGGCGTATATTATGGGACACCTACATTACCGTAATTTGTATTAATATTATTAAAATTACGCTTTTTATTACGTAGCTTTTCAAGCTCAAATATATTTTGTTGCTTATGATTAAATTTCAAGCGCACGAATAACAATGGCAATCGAATTTCAGCATTTTTAATTAACAAGTAATAAAGAGTAATATAATATCAATGCAAACATTTGAGCAAGTCTGAAAAATTCAAGTAAAATTACATTAATTGTGGGTAAAGCATATCGTGCTATCAAATTCGCGATATTTGACAATCAGCAAAACTTCCAGATTCGCCAACAATCCTTCCAAATACAGTGCCTAAAAATGCAAAAAAAAAAAGATTCCGCTTTTTTTAGTGACAAAACTTTAAAAAAAACATTTATTTTATTTTATTTTTACTCGCCGTCGTTTTGCCACTTATAACGTTGTCAGTTCGAAGGAACGCCTACCCGCTTGCACGTCTGCTCACCGCAGCACCTTTGTTGGCGATGGAAAACCGGTAAAACTGCAGTGAGTTTTAGTATTGCGTATACGAGCGAACGGAAACACAGTGTGTTTGCGTTAGCGTTGCGTGTGCCACACCGCGCGTACGTGGAGCCCAAAATAATTACCGTCTTAAATTCGCGCATGGCGACGACGCGCACGCGGAGCGTGGAGCACGCAACTCTAACGGAAACGCAGAGAGCTTGCGTTAGCTTCTATGCGCAATAGTAAACCTCTCTTGTGAGGTGCAATCCCATACCGGCTGCAGTACTATACATTGGGGCAGTGAAGAGTGCTGCTTGCATTCAAAAATGACTGGTCGCGAACCATGATCGCGAGCAGTTCTGTTGTGACCGTTGAGTCGGAAAACCGGAGGGAGGGAGGGAGGGACCCTCTCTAGATTGCTTCCCGTTTCTATCGCGCGAGGGCGAGCAACGAGCTGGAGACGCGAATAGCGGACGCTTAGATATAACGACTTTTAGGGGAATTCGTCCCCAAAGGGAGAGAAGACACATGCAAGAATATATTGTCTCCCGCCTGAAATGTAACACAGCTCGCGTCCTCAACACTCTAAAAAAAAAAAAGAAAAAAAATGTAGGTATATATATATATTTTTTAAAGGTTATTTGGCGCCCCAATAACTCTTTCAGCTCGTGAAGAACGGTTTCGCCTCAAACACTATCGCCCCTAGCCCACTAGAAAGGGAAATGGGTGTTGAAGAACTCTTTCGTAAGAGAAGGTTCTTCATAACCTTATCTCTCGGATGCTGGGAGCAACCGATCCACCGAGAGGGAAGCGAGCGGAGCGACACGGAGTTCGCGAGCTCGCCAGTTTCGCGACGTTCATGAGATGTGACCACGTGACAGCGGACACCAAAAACACTCCGGTTATTCGACTTGACTCGACCCAACACTCGACCCATTCATCGCCCAAAAATCATTGTCAAAAGCATGGTTATGCCTTTTTTTATTGAAGTTTTATTTGAAAATATAACGAACTACGTATACTCTAAAAATGCCTGCGCGTCTACTTTCCCGCAAAGCACTCAGAATAGCCAATCTCTGCGATCTACGAAATCAGCTCAGCGAATGATGAGGCGGAATATCTGTTTAGATCTAAGAATGAAGTCTGCGCTGAGGCATAGCGCAATGCAAAGCGTCATGCTTCCATTGCGTAATGCCACAGCGCAGACTTAATTTTGAGGTCCAAACTGATGTTCCGCCTCATCATTCGCTGAGCTGATTTCTAGATCGCAGAGATTGGCTCTTTGTATGTGTTGCGGGAAAGTAGACTCGCAGGCATTTCTTAGAGTGCAAAGAATCTAATACTTCTAAAACGAAAAGGATGACGTAAGCGAGAGGCGCTTTCAAGTTGAAGCAGCTGAAGCATTTGAAGCGGTTGAACCTGAAGTTTGAAACGTACAAATATTTGGTAGAAGTTATACGCTTGAAGTGGAAGCAGTGGAAGCGGTTCGAGCCTCGAAACCGTTGGAGCTTGATCGCTTGATGCTTGAAATGTGTTAGATTGGCTGAGAAAAGATGACTTTGCGAGAGTTAGTTCTCCTAGACACCCGAAACGCGAAGGTAACGAAATTCCCCCATCGCTCCTCTGGTTTTGGTTGTGTCAAGTTGGTTTCAGCTGCCAAGGGGAGTGGACGTATCGGCGGCTCTGCATATAGTGGTCGTGGATGCCCTGGGCGCAAAGCGGCAAGCAAAGCTCTTTTGGTTTGTATCCACAGGCGCTATCCTACTTTCTATGCACAAGTTAATTGTGAATGGAATGTTCTTGTGCAAGGCGGAAATTTGCACGTGTTTCGTGGCGCTGGAGTGCTACCGAATTTTTCGGCATTTGAGGAGGCTTGTCATGGTCCTGTGTGATCCCAACATGAGAGAACGCCAGTGCAGTCCTTCCGTTGCTACCTCATAGTAATCTCAAAAAGCTTTTGAAGACAGCTCACAGTGACAGGGACTTTCCTTGCGTTTGGGGATAATTCAGGTAGTGTCACAACTGAGGGTTCAGTACCAAGAAAACATGAGCTCTGGTATTACAAAAAAATTAAGATCAGTTTCGTATGATTGAGAAAAATTAATTATTTAATTTCTATGTTTCTCTAATAAGTACCGCATTTTCTAGTGAATAAGTCGCGGTTTTTCCCCCAAAATTTTTTTTCGGTACGTTTTATACAACGATGCGGCGTGCATGCGTTTTTTTCCGCCGATCAAGTATAGACTTTTAACTGTGGAAACATAAAGAGGAGGGGGAGGGGGGGGGGGGACAAGCAGAGAATGTTCTGTTTTGCTGTCCTCCGTATTTTCATGCTTCCAAACCTGGGTATTTGTGTTCCCCACTCCATCTTCAATTTGAAATTGTGCACTATAAAGCATATTTAGACCAGAAAGCATATCGGAATCTTTTCAACTTGCTCTTTCTGTATTCTCCTGTTAGCTGTAGTTGAAAGTATGGTCACAAAACAAGACCATGCTTGGTAATGTGCCACATTTAAAATTAAACGTAAAACAATTTTGTTCACTATTTTCTCGAAGCCGAAATCGCCAATGTTTCAAAGCATCTCATAATACTCCTGAAATGAGTTTGTAAACAGTTACAGATCACTGAGGTCATTAAACCTAAAACCTAATGGCCTTTTCAACTTGGACGATGTTTATATTGCTTGCAGTATAGTGTAATTTCATTACTGGTCACTCTAAACGCAATAATATTGCATTGTTGTGATAATCAAACCAGGAATAATTTACTCTCGAGCAGCAGCAAGAGCTCTATCTAGTATTGAGAGGGACCAATTACATTTTTGTGGAGGAAGAAAGACAATAGGTGACCTGCTTAAACCTATAGCGAAGTCTCTGTCTCTGTACATTCAGCAACTGAAGAGATTCGAAGAAACTTGCAGAGTGACAAGCTGCAATGTTAGAATTTTCCTCTTGCGCTTAAAACAGGCCAAGTGCAGAAACCCCTGTTTAGCATGTTGTACTGTATGTAATTCTTTAGCAGGTCGCAGTCAGTTGTTTAAATTACACCAAGTCAATGCTATCAAAGAACATTATATTATTTTGCAGTCGGATAAATATATTTCTAAAGTGGCGAAGCGGGCGAGTTGGTTCATGATTTATAAACTTAAAAGCGCTGACAAAGACAAAGGAAAAAAAGGAAGGCGAATAGGACGAGCGCTTACTCTCAACTGAACATATATTTAAAAACAGCTAAAGCAAATAACCTCCGATAAAAAATACTCTGAACCACCCAGTGGCATCACTCATCACCACGTGTCAATAAAATCACTCTTTTTTGATGCAGAGAAATTGACGGCTGGCTGCGTCAGCCAGCCGTTGGGTTCGACACCATTGTTAAAAGCTACATGCTAATCGCGCATGATTCGAACAGCCGCTTCGTCGCGTCTCGTGGTACCAGAAACGACACCTTGTCGTCTACAACTATTCAGTTTTGGTTGCTTCATCGAGAGCGCGCCATTTTCATCCTCGAACGAGGATACGCCAGTGAGACAATCAAGCCGTCAGTCACCTCCAGTGTAATGATGCTGTTTCAAGAGCTACTTACCATGCGCTAGCGAATGGCGCATCAGCCCGTACGGCCTAGATGATAAGCGACGCAGCTCGCATAGGAACCAAGCCCATTGCGTTCCCGACAAAAGACGTCTAATTCCATTCCCAGTCCATTCCGGTGTCGCGGAAATGCGGAATAATTCCGTGAATCCTTCCAGTTCCGGAGTGACAACTCCGCAACGCTGGTATCAAACCACCACTCATATAACACATCAGAGCTAAAAGGTTACTTTCAATAGGGGAGCTCGTCGTTTTCACCGCACAGCCAGCTTAGGGGTGAACGAGTCATAAACGTTGCAATGTCTTCTGTGCCTTTTTTTTTTTTTACGATTTGCTTTTAACAAAGCATTTTTTTCTTTTTTTTACGAAGAAGGATTTGGCTTTTGGGAAAGGAAAGATTAAATAACTCAAAGGGTGAGATGCATTTTGGTCGCCTGTAGTCGCCGACAAGGATGAAAGCGGCAGGGAGGAACATCGGTTGTCCCGCCTCCAGCGAGAGCTTGATACCAACGCCTCGGTGTCTGATGCACCTCAAACCCGGCCGTTCGAAAGACAAGCCCTGCTGTTCTCACTCTGAGAGCGACTATAACTGTTAATGATTGTACGATTGTGTCCATAAATGGCGAATCACACAAGCGCTGGTTGCCGATTCCCCCCCCCCCCCTTTGCCAATCACGACGTATGTTTCTATAAGGGCACGATTAAGGCCCGCCTGGCGGTAGGTAGCGATACTGCAATTGCCGATTACCGCTGCCAGAGGCGCTACAATCAGCAAACAACTCACGCCCGTGATGCTCGCCGTGGCATGACGGCGGCAACGTGACACAAGGGAAGGGGAATTGAACGTATGCGCGCGCGTAAATGGGGGTTACGAATGATTAAAATACTTATATTGCTGTAGCGGTTGTGCGTTTCGAATTTTATCACAAACCATTGCCGGGCCAGACGGCCATAGTGCACGCCTCGCCGTTACTTGTTGAAAAAAATCTCCTTATTGCAAAATATTAACAACGAAATGGTAGAAACAAAATGCTAGAAGAACATTTACAAAGCCCCATATACGCGATGCGAGCGGAACTCATTTAAATCCAGGAACATGCACTATAAAAAGAGATAGAGAGGAAAATTATTACGGACTAAAACAAAAACGAAACAACTTAATCTGGAACGAATCTTTCCTGGCATGTTCAATTAATTGAGAGCGAAGTTTGAGGCAGGCGTAGCTGGGGATTCAGTAGCAGTGAACCATTATCTTCCCAAGTCCTCAAACTGACAAACAGCAGAGCGATATTACTCGCTTTTCGAAGCAATTAAAATTAATACCGCTCGTACAGAGCCGACAGCCAGCACAGATAGATATAACACAGCAATGCCGTAAACAGAAAAAAATAATAATAATTTACTTAGAGAAGGAGCATATTAAAACCAGGGAATACATGTTGGCGCAGCTTTTTGAAGCCCATTTGTATCGACGTTGAAATACGTTAGATACTTGAAATATGACTCACTCGCTCTGCACCCCCTTTTCGTTTTATTCTGTTTTTATCTTCCGCCTTTTACAAAGCCTCATTATGAGTCCTGTAATTAAAAATACGCGCATTATAGATGGGAAGGAGGAAAGGGGCGAGCAAAAAGGAAAGGAGGGCAATGCCAATTAGTTTCTGATTTAAGATTGTTTCTTTTTATTCTAGGTTTTACGGGCCGTGCCTTTCCTCTCACTGCGAACAAATTGTGTGCTGTTGCGCTTTCTCGCTCACTCGCTTGCTGTCTTCTCCAGTTTGGTCGTTCGCTTCTGAATTCTCGTTCCAGCCCTCCCCGGGGGAAAGAATGACGTTAATAAATATTAAGAACGATCCGAAACGCAAATTAGGAGTTAAGCTCTTCCGCATATGCGCGTAACTCAGTGTACGTGTGCGTATGTGCGCGTATTTGTTTTCTCTCGCGGGCGTACAATGAATATAACAGGTGCATAAGACGTAAGTGAAAATTGAATAAAGCCTGCGCTTCGCAATTTCGTGAACTTTTTGCGTGGGGACCAAAAACAAACAGTTGTAAAGAGTATAAGAGCGTGCTATATTTCAACAAAATATTCCTCGGGCATCGAATTTTTTTTTTAATAAGCGTGTTGGCACGACAAGTAGGAAATGTATTTTGTCTAATTCTTTTTCAATTAGTAACAGGCAGCAAATACAGACACAGGTACATGCACTGGCCTGGATCCATATAGCCAAAAGGGTAGTGAGGCGCGAACAAAAATGCGATACGATTACATATTTTATTACGCGGCAAGAACTAAAAGAATGATGCATCTGTTAGAATTTCGACATATCAAGTAACAGAGTCAAGCAGCCTTGGTTACATGTTTCATTACACAGGTGCGATTCGATGATACACCGCGCTGCTTTGAACACGTATTTGAGTGATGTGTTTAGCATCCTACGCCGCCAATTTTTTTTAGCATCACATTAGCATCCAAACTGGCACCCTAAACTTCTCTTGCAAAACTCTGCTTTAATCATTTACTCATGATTTACACTTAGCTCTCGAAAGACGGTCCTAGGTAGACTATATTTCTGGACTTTTCCGAAGCATTCCATACAGTTTCTCACAAGCTGGCACAGCTAAAACTTAAATGTTTTGTCCTGAATAATTTGTTCTCTTACTAACGGAAACCAATCAGTTCGTGACCGCTAACGATAAGACATGTCCGCTTGTTTCCGTTAACTCTGGTGTTACACGAGGTTCCGTATTGGGTCAATCATTGTTTTTCACATATATCAATGATTTCCCATGTTCCATTTTTTACTTTTATTAGTTTATTCCCCGATGATTCTGTTATCTACCGTAAGGTTACTAGCACTTTTGAATATTCTGAATTTACAAGATATTATCTTACTCTCTAAATGATGTAATTTGTGGGGGATGGAACTTTACACGACTAAACGCAAAGCCATGAGAGCATCGCGTAAATCCAATGTTCATCCCTCCTCTTACTTTCTTGCAAACGTCCCCTTGCTTTCCAAGACTTCACCTAAACACTTGGGTGCTCATATACCCGCAGATATCACCTGGCAGATACATGTTGATGATAACCGCATACTGGATAATCTGAAACGAAATGTCTTTCTCGTTCCTTCATCTCTGAAAATAACTCTTTATCAAACACTTGCTCTCCTTCAATTACAATAAACGTATTCGATTTAGGACCCCGGTACTTCTTAACGAATCAATGCTTTAGAATCAGTAAAAAATCACTGCGCTCGTTTTATTCTTAACGACTGTCATCGAATTGCCAGCGTAACCTCCATGGAAGCCACCCTATCATTGCCTAACCTTGCTTTACGTCGAAAAAAAATCTCGCTTGTGCCTCTTTCATACGATATACCGTACTATTCTATTACTTCACGATCTACTGCTGAATCATCCATTTTATATTTCATCACGCGTGAATCACATATTTGAGGTAGGCATTACAACATGCGACACTAATACATTTCCAGAGTCGTTCATCCCGAAAACTTCTGTGGACTGGAAACACCTTTTAGCACCTTTCAGTAGCAATTGCCACAATTTTCATTGATCATCTATTTCAAACAGCCGTCAATAATTGTTACTGTTCCGCCTGATTGTCAAAGTGTACTAACTCCCACTCCCCTCTGTAATGCCAATGACCCTGGCGGTATTTTAAAGAAAGAAATCGATAAAGACTGTCTAAACCGGTTATAGCGAAGTCGGTTATAACGAAATAGCGGCTACGGCGAAGCGATCACGATTTCACATTACCTTTTGCACTTCGTTAACCGAAGACGGTTATAACGAAATAGCGAATATAGCGAAGTGATTTCCGATTCCCGTTGACCTTGTTAGAACCGGGCTCGACAGTATATGTATCAAGGTGGTCCTGAATTAGCAACAAATTATGTCACAGGAGCCTGCGTGTCATGGTGCCGTATGTCGCGATCCTGGCGGACGGTCGTAGAAGTTCCGGCAAAAAGTACGAATGAATGGAGTGTCGCTGTCGTCGCGGCGTCCTAACTCCTGGCTGCGGAAGCTTCCGTGGACTGCAAAGCTGGAGAGGGACGAGCAGAAGAAAAAGTGTATGTCGCACTTCCGCTGCTCTGCCACCAACAGGAACGCAGCTGGCGACAGCAAAACACTTTTGTGACGTCATCGGATGGAAATCGAAAGACCACATCATGTACCGCGGTAAACATGTCGTTGGAGACACGTTCTAGGCACCATAGACCCCTTTCAAAAGTTACGTGCCGACAAATGGGAGCTCCGACTCACTGCACAACGGCGGAACCACCGACACCACTTGAGCGCGCAGACCTGTCTGAAACTACATAGGTGTCAATGATAATCGGAAACCCTGCGAGCGGGAGCGGGTGACTTTGACTTCTGCCCCCGCCGTACGATGCCTCGTGACGTGCCGCAAGGCGCTCTGAATCTCGAGCTTGCTTCCGTCATCCTGCGGGGGATTGCACAGCTTCCACTTGGCGACGAGCGTGAACAAGCGTCGCTGTGATCGGCTCTCCGCGATTCGCTAAACACTTTCTATGACATCTTAAAAGGGAATGTTTATGCTTTCGTCGACGGAAATAAGAGTAATGTTTGACCGTCAACGTTGACGGTGTTGGTTTAAGAATGCGATGTCTCATAGCGTCCACTGTGCGTGTGTGTCTGTTTTTTACAAAACACTTTCGAACTCGTCGTTTGCATCTTACGATAAGTAGCCAGGACCACACCTCGTGACGTAGCGGCAAGGCAAATCCAGGTACTGACCTCACGTAGGGGAACCACTACCGAAACGTCTCGGCGCTAATACACACCAGCTCAATTCTCTGACGTCACGCTATTGCGGTGGCGCTGCAGTCGGCACTGCGCACGCGCAGACGCTTTATCTGAGGCGCATCTGGTTTCTGTGCAGGCGCGGTGCACCCCACCCTGCATCGGCAAACCCGAACTTGTTTGTAAACCGCCTGTTGGTGCAGACAGGACGAACTTTCGGAATGGCGTCTTTACTCAGAGGTGCACTCAAGTGCTTTTTGTAGAAGTTCAAGGTTTTGATGGCGTGTTCCCTGTTGGGCTTTAGTCACTAAAACGACCAGTCCTACACGGCAAGACATCCTAGTAAACTAACAGCAACAGATATACACAGGCGCTATTTTCTCCTTGGGGAGCATTTCCAGGTCCCCTTTAGTTCCGTCAAATTTGACCAATGAAAACAGCTAATTTCGTGGAGATTCTAAACGCTATTATTAGCGCTCTTTTTAAGCGCGCTGTGCATTACATATTGACAAGAACGTCAAATATTTAGATGTAAGAGACGCGCAATACACGGATTATTGTATGAAAACACGTCTGAGGGCGCCCCCTGGCGTCTGCTCCAAGGCATCAAAAAAGGGCCGTGTCACGATTTTCGATTACATTTTTAATGTGCGAATCGGCCGCCGAGTGTAATTTATTTTGGGATGCTTAGAGCCTGTAGATTGAGCTAGAGCCACTAAATGAGCTGCGCTTAGAGTATCGGCACTCCGTTTCCCGGCATTGTTGTGGGCGCCGCCATTTTGGCTCGTATGCAGAGCAGACGCAAGTGCCGATCGTCACGATTCAAAAGTGCGACTTCCTCAGCTTTAGATTCGGTGTTAGTGTAGGTCACGCAATATTTCTCTGCTCTGTCACGAACTGTTTAAACATTTCTGGAGGCCGGAAAGGTCTTTCCTGTGACTTCAGATAAAGCTTCAGATAACTGGCGACCATGATTTTAAGACACAATATGGCCAAGTGTCGTTACCCTGAAGGGTAGCTTGTTTAGTGGCACTAGATTGAGGTATCACCATAAATACACTATTTCAGAATCGACTTGTCCCTTTAACCTCCGGTTCCATGCCCTGCAAAAGACGGGGCAAAACAATCTCGCGGAAAGCCATTTCTTCATTTCCCAGACGCATTTAGTCTCGCAGCACTGGGAAAGCAATACGCTCGCTCGTCTGGCAACGTTGAGCACCGATGCGGGGTTGAGAGCGAGGAAAGGTACATAGCGTGGTCTCCGCCGGTGCATGTCGGCGTGCCCGCAGAGCGATAGGTCAACAGGAGCGCGACGCCGTTGTTTGCGAGTTCGAAGTTTTTTTGCGGGCAGGTTTGAGGGGTTCCGGCGACGCTCAATCAGGTAAATGTAGCGCGAGACACTGCTTCTGGTCGAACGCTGTGCCGCCGACAACGCTGCTGGGGGCACCGAGCTGTCGCGGTGCGAGAGACCGATGGTGCTGCCAGCAGGGTCCCGTCCATTTGTAACTGTCCTCCTGTCCTCCGCAGACGACGCGAGACGTAGAGGGAGAGGGAGAGAAAGTCCACAAACGGTAGAGGAGTGAACGAGGCAGAGAAGAGTGAGTAAGTGGAAAAAGTCGATTCGTGGGCTAGATTTAATGTGTGCGCTATAAGTCTGTTTCTCATTAAGTCCAACCACAGTCAACGCTACTCTCCGACGGAGACAGTCATGGGGCGTTCCAAAAGTGCAACGTCATGAAGTTCGTCGTTTTTGTGCGTTTCCTATCACCGACCAAACTTGTTACGTATTGTAAATGTCCCGCGATCCTTTGCTTTCCTTTTTTTTTCACTGCGTGATTTTTTTAGTTGGCAAGAGCACACCCACAAATACAACAACGCCAATGACGATGCACTTTTGGGCGCGTGCGTGATGAGATCCAGCGAATCGTAGGGTCGGCCATGGTCAGGCCTAATGTAAAATATAGTACAGGGATCGAGTATTCACCGGCGGCCATAGCTGTGTACGCAACTGACGAGAGCGTGCTGACGGCAAACTTCTATAGAGTTCTTTTGCAACGTACATTCCGTACCATCAAGATTGCCGGTATTAGCAGCCTAATATTGTGAGCTTGTTCCGAGCACGCGCTCTAAACCTTGCGCTCAAAATATGGCGTCCAGTGAATGCGGATCGCAAGTTCGTCTGCTTCTTTTGCGGGAGTTCTGGTGACGTCAGAACGACGAGCTCTGATTGGCTCTGATTGAAGGATGACGGGTAGACCTCGGGGCAGCTTGCTTTGAGTTCTACCCACTACATTTCGATCAGAACCAATCAGAGCTCGGCGTTCTGACGTCACCAGAAGCCCTGCAAAAGAAGCAGACGACTTGCGCTCTGCATACCTTCTGTAGGAGGCTGGAGCAACTCCGACGTCCCAGAGACCATTGCAAAAATCGCCTTCTGTGCGCTGCCATCTTTGTCTGCTGGGCTCTGGATCGCCTTCTGAGCATGCGCCGTAGCTCTGCTGCGCCATGTATCAGACGCTGCGCATGCGTCCACAGGTCAGTGACTCAGCATTTTTCGCCCAGGTGATAAGCGATGAAGAGGTCTATAGATGGCGGTGCAGCATAGTGGCAAGGTGGCGGAAGATACGGGGATAAGTTCTCTGTGAACCTGCTCGTTGACGCTCCAGGTCATTGTGCTCAAAATATTTGCCTACAAGTGCGCTACGGTCAGAAAAGGAGCTTGCCACATGTGACCGAGATGTTGACATACGTTAGGAAAACCACAGCGTGTTTTGGGCGCCGGTCACATCATCGTGTGCGGCAAAATATTTGTGTGGTTGGGTGAAAATGTCGTGGTGTTTGCGCTGTACCTGGCCACCAGTGCTCTAAAATCTGAGCCGCGCATGGTGACCGTCAAGCTCTAGTAGAACAGTGTTCACAGTATTGATGTCTCTCTTTCAGAGGCTCACAGCTCGCTGCACACCGTCGCAGTTTTAGGGTATTGCAACACGTCATCAACCTGCGCCGTGGCTACTAACAGGCAGGTGTATCATAGCGTAGCCGCAGGCAAACCGTACGGTGAGGAACGGTGACCAAGAGTCCGCGCTGCACCTTTGAAGCAGGATTTTCAGCGCTCGCCATGAGCGTTGCGTGCCTATGGTAGACTGTGGCAGGGTGCCTCCTCCATGCGCGGTTTGCTTAGGGTGATGACATATGACCATTTTGATCCAGACGCTTTTTTTTTCCTGAGCGCGAGCAATTGCGACTTCCGGCACGAGCTCTTCGCATTGGCAGTGCTACGGTTGCATTTTCCGACCGGCTATTTTTTTTTTTTTTCTCGAGAGCGCTTGCCGTCGGCATTGGCCTAGCCTTCTCTATACTCACAAAGCCTGGCAGTTCGATGACGGAGCCATAGAGTGCCCGGTCGCAGATTTGGAGCGCGAGGATCTGGTAGCACAGAGGCATTTCTCAAGGAGGCTGTAGTCAGCGCACAGCTTTTGCAGCGGCGAGGACCCGAAACATGGTTTTCAAACCCGACGGAGAAACTGAAAGCGGTAGCCCGAGGAACGCGAGGAGCACGAGCGGACATTCCATCGCTTGGGACAAATGTGTTTCGGCGTCTCGCCGCAGCGGGGCGCCTTTACATGCCTCTTGTCTGCCGCACTACCTTTTCACTTTCGGCTGCCACGTCTCGTGGCGATCTGCCAGGCTTTGTCAGTATGGAGGATGCTATTGCATCGGATACCACAAATAATGTCATCACCCTGAGCAAAGCGGACATTAAGGTACCCTAACCTGCTGTAACGCTACGAAAGGACTAGCATATTAACGCCATCGGCATGTTTTGTTTAATCTATTGCTCTGTCAAAACAAATATTCAAATATACAGTATACTACACCTCTATACCATGTTATTCGTACCGTCGAGACCCGCCTCACCAAAACTGCCCGTTTTAAGCGCATCTCACGATCGGCACAGAAACGCGCTTAAAAATGCTACGAACATTTTTTTTTGCAATTAGCTAAAAGTAAGTGCGGGCAGTCTGTTTTCTGGAAGTGCTTGGAGAAAACTGTCATGTTTGTTTTCACGGCCTTTCAGCGCATAAAATGCGAACCCATTCCCGATGTCTATCGCTCGATACACCGTTGCGCCAGTAGTTCTTTCCTAGTTTTCAGCAAGAATAAACTTTTCTTAGATCGTACTAAAGAGCTTTGCACTACTAGCGGAAGCTTTTGTCGTCCCGTTGAGCATTGTGCTGGCTACCGCACGACCCACAACCCGCAGCGTATGCGACCTACCAGAAGTTCCCCATGAAATGAATCATCCCGGTCCCTTTGTGTAACGCTGTTGCGAGGCAGACCAAAACAATTCATATTTCAACGCACGCGCTTTTTCCGTGAAAAACTGCATGATGCACGAACACACCGAGCAGAGCGGCAGCACCAAAGCCTATACAGTCCCTGCAACCGTCTGCGCCGCTGTCCCCGCTCCTTTAGTTCTTCGTTCGTCCGCGAAAGGGCGAGCGGCGTGTTACAGTTGCGAATACTTTGTAACAGCTTAACCAACAATGCATGATCTTTCTTTTTACATACTATTGTTTAGGAGCACTCGCTACTATAGAACATGAATTTAAAAAATGATTTCAAAAAATGATTTTAAGATTTTCAACTTAAAAATGAAGAAATACTTTGTCTTTAATCTGATACACGATGCATTGGTGCCTCATGGGTTTTGCGATGAGGCGAACGCAGTTTTTGCCTTTGTTCGGGCACAGCGCAACAGCAAATTTCCCGCAGATTTCAAACATCGGGGATGCACAGCCTGGATGGGAGGAGCGCTGCCGGAAACTGGGCTTTCCTAGAAAACGTTTGCGATGTCAGCAAGCCGTGCATCTGAGCGCCGGGACGCCAAATGGCTTCATCTGGAGGAGCATGTTTGAAACAGGTGGCACAAGACATGTATCGGATGTGACACAGCACGCAATTCGAGTTGCCTCTCTTGTCTGATGTTCTCAGAAGGGTCTTTTTACAGGAGTGAATCATATCAGATCCACTATGCGTTGTTAATCTTGACGCAGCCGATGCTACGAGCTAATGGGACCAATCGAGCCCAGACACAAGCGCAAGTCAATGGGCCTTTTTTGTTTATGATGGGTTCAACGATGATAGGACAAGCACAAAAACATGGCGTACACCGTACACAGTGATGGTGCACTTTTGACACTGTCAGTTTCGTCCCGTGAGCTCCAGCGTCCGCTGCATCTGTACTTGGGATGAAACCAAATGTATGCTCCGTTTCACCCTACATCACGTGGCCTTGGGGGGGGGGGGGCGCAGTGAAGTACTGGGTTAGTAGTGACGTGATGCCTTTAAAGCGCTGGGATGGCTGGTGAGACAGGGTATAGAGAGCGTCTGCTGACCTAAATGACAATTTGAGGCCCTTAAAAAATATCCAGGAACGGCAGATTTTGAGACAAGGGAAAGGAAGAAAGACGGATAGATGTAGAGGGACCTGGACATCGAGCATCATGTAGTCTTTGTTCGCGCTGTCTTCGTGATACCATGGAATATACGCCGGAACCATATGTAGTAGACCGATTGTCAGCTAATAAAAGCGCGGAGCTGCAGACCGTGCATACGTAAAAGAACTAGCTAAGCAAAACACGGAGCTTAGTGCAGGAAATTCTCGACGTACCGCGGATCTGTCAGAGGGACATTGTAGGTAGAGAGTCATTAGGCCTGGGGGATTCAATTGCTGTGTGTCAACGAGAACAGACCTGGTTCATACACAAAGAGATGCATTTTGCTTCAGGGCAACCTGGTAGGTGGCGCTAGTGTGTCAGTGTGTTCTCTCGTTGTGGGCGGTTTCAAGCCATCACAGCGCAGTCTATCACAGTCAAACGCTGTTGTGCGAATCAGCCTGTAAATTCAACCGTGGTGGCCGATCTCGCGGTCGATTCAACCTTACTGACCGATTTCCCGGTTAAAGTTAACCGGATTGTCAGATATTTCCGTTAAATCTAACTGAGTTGACCGATTTTCTGGTTAAAAATTTAACCGCGTTGACTAATCTCTTAGTTAGAGTTAATTGGACTGATCGATATCCCGGTTAAAGATAACAGCGCCGAGCGATCTCCCGGTTAGCGTTAGTTACGTTGACAGATCTCCCGGTGAGCGTTAGTTGCGTTGCCCGTTGTCCCGTTTAAAGGTTACCTGGTTGACCGATCTCCCGGGTAAGGTTCATAACCGGGAGATAAACACACCTGCCCACGCAACAGCGCACCTTGGCGACCAACAGGCGAGCTATCCTTCCTCCTCCTCCTCCTCCTCTTCCCCTTCGCCCTCCTCCGTTCACCGTTCCCGGCCTCAATTAAGTGAACCTTCAGCGCAGGGCGGCTCTCACCCTGGCTCATGCACGTGCGGTCGGAACCTCGGAGCGCTTCCGCGAAAAAAACCTCGGCGGCTGTTTCCGAGCGCTCGCGTGTCCCCGAAGCTACGATTAATTATCATCGCCCGAGTTGCCCTTAAACGAAACCGCGCAACCGGGACTCCATTACTATACTCTGCTCCGTTTCACAATGGACCACAGCAGACGCTACGAGACGTCTCAGCCAGTACGGGGCCGCGCGCCGAGTGTCACGTGGCCCTTCGGGAGATTAATAAAGCTTGGACTTTGGTTTGGGCTAGTTGGTTGTTCATGGCTTAATGTGCTGCGCTGCGAAGTTCTACAGAACAAACGCGTGACCAGGAAATGAAAGCAAAACAATGAGTTACATTGAGGTGAGGAGAAACACAACGTACATGAATGGACGCAGACTAACAACTGTTTATTCCTTTTTCCTCGCTGTTTCCCTGCGTCAGGATTTTCCCATGCGTGAGTTCGGAAGAAAAAACGAAAATCTGAGAAATAATGATAAATGTCTTCATGAAGGTGCGTGGACTTTCGATGTTTGTGGTGTTGTTTCCTGTCCTGATATACGTTCGGTTTCTGTGGTGTAACATGGGACCATGAAGCTGGTGCTGGTGTCCGCCTCGTTATGCTGTGGAGTGTCTGCTAGCAATTCAATTTCCTTTTCGTTCCAGCGCAATTGATGGATCACTGACGCACGTGCCGTGCTTTCCTGATGCCCAATTCGGGGGGGAGTGCAGCGACGCGCGAGGCTCATCGTAATCATGTGACGCGTTCCCCACGCTGGATTGGCTGAGGTGACTGTTCTGTCGCCAGCCACGGTTCATCACATAAAGTGAAACGCGGAGTATAGACCAACGCGCTGTTTACAAAGGACGAGTCCGCGTTGGCCCGCGCAACGTGCGGGCACTGCACGCGCCCGCCCAGAATCCAGACTTGCGCGAAGTGCGGCATTTGCGCATGCGCCGCGCCGACAGCAGCGCCACCACAGCGGTGTGACGTCAGAGCTGCGGGGTCGGGGCCCTGTATACTCCGTTTCAGCTTACGATGGACCGAAGAGGAGGCTGCGAGCCGTAGGAGCCAATCCGGTGTCGTGTGAGCGTCACGTGATTCAGCTAACGATGGACCGTCCTATACCTAATGATGGACTCATTCTAGAGACCTAATCCAGCGCTGCAGAAAAGGGCACGGAGTGTCGCTGTGCCCTTTCTTGCGGGTTCGAGTTACACGCTCGCGGTATTGAATTGGCTTCGACGGCTCTCATACGCACGTTCTCAGCAGTTCATGGTATACATGTGAAGCGGTGTATATAGGAAGTATTCACTGGCGGTCATAGCTGTGTGCGACGACATGCTGAGCGCGTCTGATGGCGAGCTTCCACAGTTCTTTTACAACGTGCATTCCGCACCCTCAAGAGTGCCGGTCTTAGCAGCCTATTAATGTGGGCTCGTTCAGAGCATGCGCTCTAAACATCACCCACAAATATGGTGCCCGGTGAATACTCTTATATTGGGATTGATCACTCAGTGTTTATCACGCCAGTTCACTTCACCATTATCTATCGTGCGCCTGTTGTGATGCCTTGTGAGCTCAAGACTTGAATTTGGTTCAATAAGATAGAACTAGCTGTTTGTTTTAAACGAAAGCTGCAAGAATTGAAAATGTTCGGAAGAAATTTTTTAAATTATTTACGACCATTACATTGGTCGAAAACTGTTTTAGTTACGATTCTCTGCTATCATTATTTAGACTCGAAAAGCTTTCATGAGGTAGTTCGTGATACTATTAAATCTTGAGAACTTATTGGTTCGTATTGACTTTCATGTGCCCCTACAGCTAGTCGTCCTTTGTTAACATTTTACCCCTTAAATATGTGAATCGTCAGCATTACCTCGAATGCAGACTGCATTAAACAACATGGACAACTGTGAATTAGACATTTTTCTTGGTTTAGTTATATTTAAGCCAGCCTTGCAGATGCGTATTTGATCTTACTTGGAGTTTTCTATAGAAGTTGTGTCTGCTTCACCAACCTGTATTCATGTTTTTTTCCCCATGTTTCAGTACATTTTAAATTGTGTTGTTGTTTACCAGAAATGGCAAATGCACCCCACAAAGGCTTTATAGCTGTTTGTGGGCACTAAAAATATAAAGCATTATTATTATTAATATTGTGATTATTAATTACAGCATGGTCCAGGTGTTATAGCCTTGGCGCCCATCGCTTCTCATCCACCCATTTTGTTTCTCAATACAAGTTCTTTCTTTTCTTTCTCCATCTCTTTCCGTTTTTACTTCATCTTCTCTTTCTCTGAGATACGCAGTCCTCGTATATGTCTGTATCTATTTTTTAATTTTTACTCATGAAAATGCGCAAAAGTGGCCGAGTGTAGAGCGGTGAACGTGAGTTTTAGCCCCGCTTGAATTAATCGTATTGGCGACGTGCGCGATCGAAAGCGTCGCTGTGGTCGGCCTGATACTAAAGCCCTTCTGTCCTGGGAAATGTGGCACCATTCACTGTTGTGGAAATGCTCGAGGCGCATGCGTGGTCACTTCTGTGAAGAACGTGGCGTCTCAAATCTAGCTCAGTGCTGCACTCTGCCGCCATGATCTTCCCAGGGCTGCACGTGGAAAGTGCCTCGAGCATCGACGCACCTTGCGCTACTTTTGAAACATGGAGGTGCTTTACCTCGCCCCGATTGGCCGAATGCTGACTATGAAGTCAGCAAAGATGTCTCATCCACGGAAGTGAGGAATACGATAGCTGAATTTTGAAGGTGCTGGCCGTGTTGTTTGAGAGCGCAATGATTGCAAGCTGCAACCATGCTAATTACAAACACCATGGAACTTATTGTCTGCAGGGTAAGTTACGCCACGAAGGAACCCCTGGGAGGGCTCGCCCAAAGCACCGTCGTTAATAGGGAGCATTCGCTGGCCCGGTCGTAGCTGTGTGCGCGGCTGCTGAGTGCATGCCGACTAGCGAGCTTCCACAGCGCTTTTGCAACGTGCATTTCGCACCATCAAGATTGCCGGTCTTAGTAGCTTAGCTAATGTGGCTTCATTCGGTGAGATGCCCTCTATAGGGCGTATTCACTGGCGGCCATCATCCGTGTGCGCTAATGCTGAGCACGTGCTGATGGCTCCAAGCTTCCACAGTTATTTTGCAACGTGCACCCCGCACCATCAAGAGTTGCCGGTCTTGACGGCCCGTCAATGTTGAGCTCGTTCTGAGCATGCGCTCTAAACAGTGACCTCAAATATGGCGGCCAGCGAATACCCCCTATACACTCTATGCCAATGCATTCTCGATAGGAAATTTGTTCCCCCTCCTCTTCTAGGCAGGCTCATCGCGGAATTAATTCGAGTAAGAACCAAGGTTCGTGCATTTGACCGGTTTGAAGTGTTTGGTCTTTTTTCCCCATATCGTACAATGAAAATTTAAGTTTTGTTTAAGCTTTTTACCACGTGAAAAGCGAGACGTTGAATCTGTGCATACTAATCTGATCATGATCACGGTAGTAGAGCCATATCGTTTATTTTACCTAATTACAAAATTAGTGAGTGCATTTTAGTTCATTATCTTGCTAATTGGTTGGTTTTGCAATCCTCGATGTGCGCCAAGGCTGGTCATTTGTTCCCGCAAGGAGTTTATTTTATCTTAAACAGACTATTTTGTGAGTTTTGAAAGCTCTCGAAGAAACACCCGCATGGAAATACATCGGAGCATGATCCTTTGTCGCCGGCTAAGGACCATGATGATTCTAAAAAGGCTGCACCACATCGCTCTGAAGCGCGGCTGTATGTATGTTTTTTGTTGTTGTTGTTTTTTGCCACTGCAAAAATGCACTGAAAAAGAGAAACATTCATTTAAACAGTCTGGTTGGGACACGCGGGTCAAAAAATGAATTTTTAAGCCGAGAAAAATTTGTGAGGCGATATTGACGGCGCGAGAGCTTGCTTCGAATTCCGTGCGCATAGGTCCACGACCGGCCACGGAATGGTCATTCTCTGCCCTTTCTACCCCAACGATATGGTCATACCTCCTCTGCATCTCTATATGATGGCCAAGGCTATCCACCTCTCCTCCATGCGAACGAAAGGCGAAGAAACAAGCGGAAAAGGAGGTGACTACCGACTAAATCGCGCCTCGCCGTCGTTATAACAATTTTTTTTTTCATAAACTTTTTTGACACGCATTGTTCCAATAAGATTGCACATTCTTTTTTTCTTGTCGTGGCTTTTAAAAGTAAAACTGACCGCGCATGGCATTGAATAAACGTTTTCTCAACGCTCTTGTTTTCGAACTAATAGTGTTTCCTGCACTTTTCACGGGGGCAGAGTTAGAGTCCGATAATATTTTTTTTATTATTACAAACGGTCTCGTTACAATTGATGATATTTTAAAATTTATTTATTTCTGATCACGATACAAAGGTGGTCATTTCTGATAACAAAGTAGGTCTCTTATTCAACAAGCAAATAAGCGCCACCAGTAACGACGGTGTATAGTAACTCCTTTTGTGTAATGATTTGTAGATGGAAGCTTTTGATGCTATCTGGCTACAATCAGGAGCTACACATGACCTATGGATTACTCTCTCAAACATGGTCGTGATTCCGAGAAGTACCGCGAACCTAGCAAGGTTGGAGCTTTGACTAAAGTTTGACTTTTAAGCGCCGTTTGCACACTTGCAGCCAGAGTAGGACCGAGAGTAACTTAAGAGACTGTTTTCAAACCTCTTGCGACGGCGTAGGACCAGGCACCGGAGCAGTGCGTCTCGGTCCCTAAGCCCTCCGTCCTACTCGGCTGCAAGTGTGTCACCTGCGCCTGCTATGCGCATGCACGAAAGATTCGAAAGCCAGCTGACTCCACATGGCGGAGGAAACGTGCAATATTTTGTTGGAAGTCACGTCGTCTCGTTGTTTCGCTGTTTCCCGCATTAATAAGGCTGAGCATGGTCACAGCCAGGGTCAGAACGGCGGGCGGCTTCAGTCCTACCGCCTCCCGTGCGAGCTTCCTGCCCTCGACAACGCTTCGGCGTCTTGAGACCCCGCCGTTCTCGCTCTGTCAGTGACTAGAAAGCAATAAAGGCACGTGCCTTCGCTACCTAGATTGTGCGAATCATGGCAATCACTTTATATTATGTAAAACGAGACCGCGATATCTAATATTTCTTTCGCCAAGGATGCAATTTCTGTTCGTTGTGAATGTCGGGCAACACGAGGTGGGTATGCTATGTTCCAACTTGTCGGGAACTTCTAAAAGTTCCGAGGTTTGTCGAACCCAGTCAAACCTCAGGTTCAACGAAGGTTCACGCCACATCCGCTAGTTCTGATATTATTCACTGCACCTCTAAACTTATGGATAAATAAAACTCCTAGAGTTAGTTTTTTTAGAAAATATGTAATGAAATGAAGATGTCGGTGTACATTCGCAGTATGAATATTGCAGGATAGGCGCAACAAATGAGATATGGAGACATTTTGTCTTTTAGTACGCAACCTGGTGTATATTAATCACTACTTGTTTAAGCTAGACTAAAGCTGCGCGTGCTTTTTACACGCTTGCCGGTAGGTCCTCCGGGCACGCCATACATGCTTGCGGTTGCACTGCGCGTGGGGAAGCCAGAACCGCGCGAGAGAAAGTTACGCGTACGCAATGCGACAGCTCACCGCAGTAGTGACGTCATCAGGTTGGGCTTGGCTATAGACCTTTCAACACCGCCTTCTGGGCGCTACCATCTTTGTCTTCCGGGTTGTGAAGGCGTTCTGAGCGATGCGCAGAGTGCGCAGTCTTCCACGATGAGACTCCTGCGTTAACGGTCAGTGATTCCAGCATTTTTCGACTGAAAGATGAAGCTGGAACGGTCTATAGACTTGCGCCATAGAGGCCTCGCCATCTTGAAATATCGTCACTTCCTGTATGGGTGAAAACCTTGTTTTGCTCAGTCGCCTCGCCAATAGAAAGCACACTGGGCGATAACCGTCCCCCGTTCTCGCGTTTGTCTCCCCTCTTATTTTTTGTTTTTACTATTTGCGGGTTACCTTTTTCGCTTACTCTCGTCCCCGAGCCACCTGGTCGGCATATCCGGTATGGGCGACAAAAATATAATAAAGTATTTCAGCCTGAAAATTGTAAAGGCGAGGGAGGAGAGACAAAACGAGAATGGGTGACGGTTGCGCTTATACTGTAAAACCCTTTATTTTCGCGCCCCACTATTTTCGCGAATCGGTCAGAGGGGACATAATCGCGGCTACTATATTTCGCGAATTCCAGAGGCCTGCATTGCAACTCTTAAGAATCGAAATAGCGTGACGTTCAACCGTGATGGCACATCAGCCGGATGTTGGTATACTGCCACCCCAGACAGAAGCCAGACGACGCGCCGGGGTGAAGAGGAGGAGGTCATTTCCCTCCGATAATCCAATTAATGCAAGGATGCAAACGAGCTGGACAAGAACGACGAGAAATAAGCCTTGGAGAAGGGGCAGCAAGGGGGACAAAGGACAAACACAAGTCTCAAATACAGCTAGGTGACTGGTGAGCGACTGAAAACATCCACCTGGTCTTGGTATCAGAAACAGGAACCTCTCCATTTCTGAGTGCGGCGCTCTAACAACTGAGCTAACCAGGAGTTAGACGTCGATGAGAGCAAACGGGTTTTTTATCAGCTGCCACCAGTCTAACACCAAAGTGGGTGAACGGCCTGTATTTAAAGGTTGTGAAAGGCTAGTACAATTAATGCAAAGATACTTACCGTGGTTATTTTTGCGTGTGGTTATTTTGGTCCTTTTAACACCACCTAGATAGTGGCCGTAAATTTTTCTGGTGCTTAATTCCAATACAACTCAGCGAATGTTTTTCGACGTTTATTTGGTTTGACATACCCGTGTGTTTCGGTGACCTGCTTTGGGACCGGCACTTAAAAACGGTGGTCATCTGTAAGAAAAAATTATAATTAAAAACTTAAGAGTTTAAGTTTGAAGATGTTTCACAAAAATAACCCTAGCTGGAAAATGTCCAAAAATCGGCGTTTCTAGATTACGTATTTCTTTATTTTTGAAGCCAACTAACGATTATCGGCGGCGTTTTTCTGTTATAACCGTGTTCTACGCATAAACCCCGACGAATATATCATTGTTCCTCGCTTAAAAACTGGAAGAACGACGGCCTACATGAAACAAGAGTACTTAATCAGTTCCCGACTGTCTTTCCCTCTGCTGTTTCTTTTTCCATCACACTTTACCGAAAATTACTGCCGAAAAAAAACATGCGGGGCTCCACCGTGACGCCGAGGACATAGATAAAGCCCGAGGCAATCCCCCGAATGCCAAATTCAAAATAAACGCCTCGAATCTTTCGTGAAGTAATGCGGTCGCGGACACAAAGAGACCCCATTTAATTCCAGAGGCCATCTGACACGAGCAGCATGCCGGAATATCGACACAGAGTTCACTGTTGTCGCAGTCTATGTCACCACAGCCAGCACTGATCTGGCATATGCTGCCACCGAACACTTCAAGCCTCAAACATTCGTCGGCGTTAAGTTCAGTGTGATGGTGGTTACGCAGCCGCTGTCTCGCTAATTGTTCCCGTTTTTTTCTTTTTTCACTTGTTGTTTTTACTTATTAGTATTTCCGCGTGCATGCCCTAAGAAGGGACCCTGCTCCCGTGCCTCTAGAAGATTCGAGGTTTACTCGTATACCGAGTGTAAAAGATAAGTGAGATCCAACATGGCGCTTGCCGAAATCAGTCTCGCCCTAGCTCACTCCCGAATGTCCTAGGTCGTATATTCCGAGATACTAAGCGTAGTAGATAAAAAGCCGAGTGCGGCCTTGCACGACTTCCTCACTCTCGCAGCCTCGCTGCAGCCAGGCTGTCACGCCGACGCCGCGACGCTCGCTGCTGCTGTCTCGTCGCTCATTCTATCTTCAGTTTCTGGCAAACGTTGGCCCATCAAACCTTTATTTTCCGTTTACGCTCGTCGAGCATTTTCCATCCGCAACAGTATAGACTGTTCGTATACTAAGTTTCCCCTTACGATGAACCGCAACGTACGCTACAGGCCATCCCAGCGAATCCAACGCTGTGAACGTATACGCGTGACTACGCGTTCCCGCGCGAAGCTGCGCCCCTCGCCGAAGGTCGCGTGATACTGACACGGCGTTGAATTGGCTCCGATGGCTCGTATCAGCCTCCACGGCGGACCATCGCAAGATGAACAAAGTCTGGTGTGGGGAGGCCGCGTGCACCAGCCTGATTCGATCGACCGTTGACCTACAGCCGCGGTCACACGGTTAATAAATTCAGAAAAGATAATAAATCCCACAAAGGACAGTCTGCAGACAATTTCTGAGCGTGTCCGCAGATAATTTTGTCATCATATCTGTGGAGAACTCTGCGTTTCTCGTACCGAGACATGAGCAGAACGGAGTGCGAGTAGCAGGTCGTGGTGAACACTCTCTCGGCGTAGACGGATGTAAAGATCCGAGTAGCGCATGCGACAAGGCGGGCGGCCGATTCGCCCAACAGACTCGTAGTCTTTTAGCAGAATGGCCATTGCGGGCGCGAATAGAGAATGGCATTCAGCGGGGGGTTTGAAATATAGGGAGCTCGTGAAAACGCACCATATCGGCTTCGCGAATGTCCGGAAATGTTGGAACGTTTCCTATGTTGCGTTCCGCGCGATAAGCAGAACTAGAGTAGTTTGTGAAACGTCGTGGCCAACTGGATTACGTTTAAACCTCCTCCCCAGTGCAGGGGCCGTGAAAAATGAGCTCAAGAAGTTTCGGTACGATCTGTACGATCTGCGCGAGCCGAGAACGTGAGCTCCTCGTTATTCCTCGTTTCTTTCGTTGTCGGTTGTAGACTGAGTTTCACCGTACGATAGACTAAGAGATCTCGACTGGTTTAGCCAGCCAATCTAAGGCTGTGTAGGTGTCACGTGAGCGCGGCGGCACGTGGCGGCGTTATGACGTGACACTTTCTCAGTTCTGGATTGGCTCAGGTAGTTCGTAGCGCTCGCTTCGCTTTCTCATGAGGTGGAGACGGAGTACAGTAGAACAGTGTGTACCGAATGGCAAAAACAACAAAAAAGGGCGGAAATAATAGGAGCTATTGGCCAGGAGTATCAATGCCAACAGTGTGGTTTATAGGTGGCTTTGGCTACTTCACTGCTTGCTACATGCCATGTGACGATCATATCTTGTTCGCTGGCCATCGGAAAGCATGCGTCTACACACTGCATGATGTGCTGGAATACAACGAAGAGCTATAGCGCAAGACTTTGATTTTCAAAACTGCACCTAGTATGCGATATGGGCGTATGTGCCTGTAACCTTTTGCTGAACTCTGAGCTAGAGTAAGGCGGAGCTCAGCTCTTCTTCCCAACGACCCACCTAATAGTTGACTACCGCTGTGTTGCTACTGACTTTGCCACGATAGTGCGGAAAAAGGCACTTGTCTTATGTTGCTCTTGAGATGTTCTTTTTTTTTTCTTTTTTCCTGTGAATGGTCTTTTTTTAAACTGCTTCTACCAAGATTTCATGTCCGAGCAACTTTGCCTTATATTGTTTGTTGTATTTCCTTCCCCAAGAGCAGGATTATCTTTTCACCTACAACTTTTTTAGGCATACTTTTAAGATTTTTTTGTTTAGGGCTGTTAACATAGAACAGTTGACAGATTGGCCGTATTGTGCTTTCGGTACCTAAACCGAGAGACCTGCTCAAACGAAACGACACAAAGTTTTAAAATATTTTATTTTGTCTTGTCCATCGATTCGATTCTCCATGATCCCGGGGTTTAGATTATAATGTTTCCCAAAAGACCTCGCCAAAAAAGCATGCTCGCTTCTATTCTCATAGACTCGGAGCGTTTGCCGCGGCAGCGTGTTAACATCGACCGTCGACTCTTCTTCCGAAAACTCCATGCCTGTTGGCTTGGCAAGACGCGGGCGCCTGGCTGTCGAAGTCGATCAAACACCGTTTACATGCAGAGATGCGGAATCCCAGCACTTCCTCCTTCGCTCCCTCCGATTGGGCGAGTGGTGTCGTCTTTCCCGTGAATGTGAACTGTGGCGGTTTTCCAGTTGACAGTATCTATCTATGGTTGGGGACACGTTGAGAATGCTGCCGAAGCTCTCCACCGTCGACGTCTGCTCGTTGCCATCCGCCGTGCTTCAGCTGCGTCTGCGTGACGCCCAGGAAGTAGCGCCAAATCTTTTGTCGAACGGCTAGAAATCACGCGCTGGAGGTGGACATCTTACAATATTCTTGAAGGGAGTTCCGGAAGCTTTTCGGGCATACCCGACTTTCGGCTATCTCGTTTCTGAGAGTATGGTCGGGTTTTACTCTTTCCCACATGGTGTCCTAGAGCCATCCAAATACCGGAGCCTCTATCAAGGAGAAACGGGAAAATGGAAGGTGAGGCCAACATCGGTTACGATTCTCCCGTACTTTAAGGTGGGGGAGTGACGTCACGTTTCGCAAAACTTGATGGTCGAACGGGCGCATAATCTAAAAACCACGGCTGCGCGTTTTTTCTTTCTTCTTTTTGTTATATTTCGTGCTAGCTTCAGTCCAGCCGCAACCGATGCACGAATGCGAGCATGCGGCCCTGAACAGTGCTTGCACTGCACGAGCGCGCTTGCAGGGCAGCGACGCTGGTAGCCTGGAGCTCGCTTGTAGCATTGGCTGAGTCTGGACGTAAGCTGAAGCGGAGTATAAGTACGTAAGGAGTATTCACTGGGCGCCATATTGGTGGGTGATGTCTGCAAGCTGCATGCTCTGCTTACGAGCCCACTTTAACAGGCTTTGCTAGGGCCGGCAATCTTGATGCTGTGGATTGCACGTTGCGAAAGAACCGTGGGTACCTCGCCGTCGGCACGTGACTCAGCAGTCGCGCACACAACTATGGCCGCCAGTAAATACTTCCTCTAGAGCGAGTTTTCCCAGCATTGATTTTACAACATCGAATGCTTTCTAACCCGCGTGTCACGAACACATTGTGCTGCCCACGTTTCATGGATGAATGGATGGATAATGACCTTTATAACGGGCGGTATCTTGGCCACCTAGCCGAAAGGCAATAACAGAGCCTGATTTTTTCTTTCCCCCTTACAAGTCAATGAGTTTCTGTAACTATCACCAGGCCTCAAGGTAATCGATGGGCAAACCTTCGAGAAATCGGGCACAAAAAAAGAGGAAAAAGAGAAAACTAAAAATTAATTTCTTGCTTTTTTCCTTCGGCGAGAGAGTTGCCAATTTTCTTCTGTTCAACCCTTGTCAGCTTCACCTACCCCCACCCATTGGGAGGATACATATTTGAGACGTATGCCGGCACGTTTTTTCTGTGATGCAAAGAGAAAAAATCTTCATCTAAACAAAATAACAGCAACCAAAAAAAAAAACGTCCAGAGGCAAGTTTACGATAACAGTTTGCGGAAAAAAAAGATATCTTGGCCTATGATTTGGGTAACTTGTGTCTCTTTGTGTGTTGAACCAATTTCGGAAGTCCAAATCTGGAACCACGATAATTTCGCCGTGCACGTCGAGGACTATGGCGTGAGCTGAGCTTCATTAGCTTTTCCACGATTTGCATTCCCCCTATTGAAAATTTCGGGTAACATATT
This sequence comes from Ixodes ricinus, assembly GCA_037355805.1. Lineage (NCBI taxonomy): Eukaryota > Metazoa > Arthropoda > Arachnida > Ixodida > Ixodidae > Ixodes > Ixodes ricinus. The sequence continues at coordinate 38,444 of JAZHYW010027989.1, read as the reverse complement.
GGTGAGCGAATGAGTAGCCTCGCCTTAGCCTCCCTGCGAACAGAGGCATAAGCGTTGGTGTGTCGAGATTCCGAACCAAAATTGGATGCGCATCCCTTTTCCTCACCCACTTTTCCCCAATGTCCCCATTAAGGTATGCGGCGATTCGTTAATGGTGCTCATAACCGGGCCCCGGCGCGTCCCGTGCGGAGTTGCCGATCCACAGCGGTGTCGAAAATCTGATACGACGGACGGGGGCGCGTCGCCATTAGGAGTTGGCGGCGTGTCCAAATGGGGAATAACCGAGATCCCGAATTAGGGACTCTCTGGGAATGACCATGCGGAAAGGTGCGCTGTCTTCGCTCTCGTATTTGTCTCGCCAATCTTTTTCTTTTTTTTAACAGTGGCTTGTCAAATTATTAATTAATTAATTAATTTATTTATTTATTCATGAATTCATTTGTTATTTATTTTCTTGCTGCAGACCGGAGCCGGATCACACTGTACGTACGTCGTACACAAGACAGTCTGCATGCAGATTGGAACGCAGGTCACCGCGAGATCCGTGCTTGGAATGCCGGGCGTGGCAATCATGTTCGAGGGGAAATCTGGGCACGCGGCGTTCGAACCGCGGGTATTGCCTTGACTCTCGTTTTGCAGACTGTCTTTTTGTAGTGATGTATATGAGCATGCAGTGCGACCTCGCAGCTTTAAGTCTGTCAACGATTGGTCGAACAAAACGTCGATTCGCCGGGTGTTTCTTGTAATGAAATTACTTATTTTATTTGTGTGTGTGTGGAAAGGCGAGACGAGGCTCGACCTACAAAAGTAACTATTCGCCCCGCGCGACCGAGTCACCTGCATCGACTCGCGCAGACGGTAAACATTCGGGAAACGCAGTGTGTGTGCAATAAGAAAGATCCGGGCCGGCACAAGTTGTTGGGTTGTAGTCGTTGCTAAGGCAACCGACTTGTGTGCCGCACAACGCATAGAAACCGACAGATCACGGTCTCAATTGACACGCCACCAGAGCGAGAAAAAAGAATGAAACAGAAATGCCGATAACAAAGAAAAGAAACTTCAAAAAAACAGAAACAGAAATACCACTTTATCACGTCCCAATCACAGATTTGTTGTCTCTCTGTTTAGCTTTGTTGATCTCTTTCTTTCTGTCTCTGTCTGCCTTGATATACCAACATTTTTCGTTTTCCACGTCTGAACGACACATGGTGTGCGAGACGTGCGCGTGAGCTCGGTTTCCGTAGTAACGCGATTTCGCCACCTGCGTCGAAATGAAGAGACCAAGAAAATGCCATATATACATCCACATGAAACAAGACCGCGTATACTTTTTGTTTTCTTATGTCGCCTGCAATATATGTGGTAGCGAGGAAAAGGTAATCACATAGTTTAAGAAAGTTTGTCTACATTGGCGGGGTCATGGCATATCGATATAGGCTTGTCGGCTGGTGACTATTGGCAAACACAGGAAAACTCCACGGACTGAACAAAACTTGGAGGGCGCTTAAGCCTTTAAGAGTGGAACTCGATAGTGAAACATATAACAATATAATGTCCCGTTCGTTTCCAAGCCGTGCAAGCAGGTTTTGTGTGGCCTAGTCAATTGGGCAGGAGATCGAACTATAGGGGGAGCTTTATCGGGCTTGTTGTCTCAAAAGCCCGGTGTTCACATACACAGAATAACGAAGGAATTGAACCTCGCCTAGCACGATCTGGGCACGAACGCTTCGCTCTGACCAGTGCTTTATAGCCCTTGCCTATAAAAAGTCGTTTTGTACCAACAGTTTACTGTTATCGATCTCAAGTCTTCAGTTCAAGGAAACGCTCTACAACACTCGTTCTGAAGATGCGTGGGCAGTACCGCACTTCAGGACCAATTACGGCAATCAAATGCTAAGATGTACACTACCGCGCCTTTTAAATTGTTGCAGTGAATCGAATATAAATATTTTAAGTGGAACTCGGAAGGATGTACTTTCTGTTTTTGTTTATGATTTTCTTAAATACGTTCCTGAATAGTTAAAGCATGAATCGATTGTACGATTTAGCTCAGTTATTTTCTTTTTATTTGGTGTAGAGATTGTGAATATGTATGAATGTGCGTACGTGTATATATTTTTTTCTCTGCAGCTGTAGGGGCGGGGGGGGGGGGGGGGAGGGAGGCTCGTCAAGCAACACTGAGCTGCTTATTTTTCCGCCTTCCCTCTCCAACCGGAGAGAAATAAAGACTTTTGACTTGACTTGACTTGACTTGACTTTGGTCGCACGAGGAGCTCCCCTCGAATCGTCATGTTCGATTTTTCGGATCAAAAACGAACAAGAAAATGCGGTTTGTTGTCCCCTCAGCTGAACCATACCGCTAGAGGCGTGACCGTTCCATCTTGTCCCCAATAGCGCGTCTGGCTCGCAACCGAAGGGTTGTGGGTTCGAATCCCGCCTAAAGTTCATCAAATTTTTCTTTAAGGCAAATGAATGTTCGCCTGTTTGTCTGTTTTTTCTCTTGTGTCCTTTGTTTTTTTTGCGACTTACACCATGATTTTTAACGTTCACCGACTAGCCCCACTACAAGTTCTTCTAAAATGAATTACCATATAGAGTGAGATCATTTGAGACATGCGGTGATAGGGTGACCACCCGTCCCGTGACTCGCGGGACTGTCCGCATTGAGGGCTCGTGTCCCGCGTCCCACAAGAAATACCAAAATCTTTAAAATGTCCCGCATTTCACATTTCATTCGACTACGCAAACTATGGCGCTTCCCACGAATGGGGCACGGGGTAGCACGGAGGTGGCTGGTAAACTCGTGAATCTCGGTGGTATGCCATTTTCTATACAAGCACTGCGGAAAGCGACCGTCGTTCTTGCAGGAGTAGGACGCCCATGTGCCGTTGTGCGTCTGCCCTTGATGGTAAAATATTGTGAGCGAAAATTGCTTGCCAAAAGTTGAAAAATAAACAATTGTAATTATTTGTAAATCATACTGTGTCATTAAAAAGGGCTGTTATGGAAAGCTTTTTTCAGTGAAGACGGCCACACAAGGCAAACAACCTGCAACTCGCAAGGGTCGTAAATACAACAACGCACGGCGCTTCTGCCGTGAGAGCATCATCTGGCATGCCTACTGCCATTCAACAACGGAACGCACGGCGCTTCTGCCGTGAGAGGATCATCTGACATGCCTACTGCCATTCTTGTCCAGGTGCTGGTGCTTCTGTTTAGCATCGCGCGGCCGACGACTGCGGAACCATTGCAGACAGAATTACTTCTGCCAACAAGCAACGTCACCCTGCCCTTTCGCATCGGCGATCTTGGCCACGTGCTGGAAGATACAGCAACGACTGGGACCAATCGCCGACAAAGAGCGTCTTCGGTGCTGCATAAAAGCTGGATGCCGTCTCCAACGGACTTTGGGGAGAAGTGGCCGAGTGGTCTAACGCGTCTCAGCTCAGGGCGTGGAGCGAAAGCTTGCGCTGGGAACCTCCTGGGTTCGATTCCTCACCGCCCCCGCCCGTTTCGATCTGGATGAGTTTCGTACCGGCACGCGTTCATGTGATCACCACTGCGTGATGCACGTTAAAGACCCCAGGCTAGCGGCTGTACTGCACTGGCTAAATTTCTCATCTACAGCTGGGAGACTCGTCGCCCGATGAGAGCAGAACCAGAGTTCTAGGCGAGCAGTTAAATTCAGAATAGAAGTTAGTTTCGCTTTCAAGGGGAGGAAGTGGCCGAGTGGGCTAACGCGTCTCAGCTCGGAGCGTGGAGCGAAAGCTTACGCTGGGAACCTCCTGGGTTCGATTCCCCACCGCCCCCGCCCGTTTCGATCTGGATGAGCTTCGTACCGGCACGCGTTCGTGTGATCACTACTGCGTGATGCACGTTAAAAACCCCAGGTTAGCGGCTGTACCGCACTGGCTAAATTTCTCATCTACAGCTAAGAGACCGATTACCCGTTGAGGCGCATGTCCCCATCAAGGCTGTATAAACATAAAGAGCAAACCATGTTTTTTTCAACGGACTTTAGTGGGCACGGCGCTTCTGCCGTGAGAGCATCAGCTGACATGCCTACTGCCATTCTTGTCCAGGTCAGTAACGATAAGGGCTATCGTAGCAATTGTGTAGGATTGATTGTCCTGCCGTGCCCACGAGTGTTTTTGCAATGCGTATGTGAATGCTTCGCTGTTAGTAGACTGCTTTTGGGACTTTCTGGTGATATCGAATTAAACCCGGGCCCCGATAAGGAGACTATGGGAATGCTACAGGATATATTGAAAAAACAGACTGAAATAGCCAATGACATTAAAGAGCTTAAAATTGACAACCTTAATGTAAACAAGACACTCAAGAGCATTGAAGATAGGCTGAGCGGGGTTCTAAGTACAGTTACCGAAAATGGAAACAGAATTCGTGAATTGGAAAGCGAAGTACAGTTGTTGAAGAACACTATAGTACACCAACACGGAAGGCTTGTTGAATTTGAAGATAGATCCCGCCGGAACAACCTTATAGTTTTCGGCATTCACGAGGAACCTGGAGAAACAAGGAGGAGTCTGGAGCAAAAGGTGCTCGATGACATCTTTAACAAGCAACTGGGTGTGTCATTAACATCAGTCGAAAGAATTCACAGAATAGGGCGGATCACCCGAGGCAAAAATAGACCTGTGGTTCTAAGGGTATTCAACTATAATGAAAAAGTGTCGGTGTTTAAAAACTGTAAGAAATTAAAAGGAACTGCAGTGTCAATCTCTGATGACTTTTCAAAAGAAACGTTGCAGACGAGGAAGAAACTGTGGGAGTCAGCACACGACGAAAAACGGGGAGGAGCAAAGGTTAAACTTGTTCATGACAGACTTTACGTTGATGACGTGGCGTACGTTTGGGATTCAGAAAAAGAACGGAGGGTAAAGCTAAATACGCCCCACATGGCCAGTTCCACGTCTGCATCGGAAAAAGACTGACATCAGAAGATTCCTAGATTGATAATAGTTACGCTAAATGCGCAAAGTGTTATGAATAAAACTGACCAACTGGAAGCTGTTTTACTGGATCATGACCCGCATCTTGTCGTGATAACGGAAACATGGTTGCGTCACGACGTATCAGATTTTCAAGTCTTCCCTCCCGGTTACGATATTTTGCGGCGCGACAGAGATACTAGAGGTGGGGGGTTGCCTTGCTTATAAAGCGGTCCTTGAGGTATCAGGCTGTAACGCATATCCCAGACCATGAGAGTGTATGGTGCAAAATATTCTTAAAACACTGTAACATTCTGGTCGGCGGAGTATATAGACCGCCAACCTCAGGCATCAGTTTTATTGAAAAAATTGATGATTTTTTGACACTCCATGCTAATGAACGCACTAAATTAATAGTTCTTGGAGATTTTAATTTCCCCTACATTAATTGGAACGAAAAAATTGTCAAAGAGTCAGGTGGGAAACAAGATGATTACATGTTAGAAATATTGTTAAAACACGGCCTCGATCAAATAGTCCGGGAACCCACAAGAACGTGTGGGCCACGACATTCTATTTTAGATATCTGCTTTCTCTCGACGTGCTTTCGTGAGTACGAGGTGTCTGTTGTAGACGGGATTTCAGATCATAAGCTGGTGCGTGTGACGGTAACACTAAATAGCCCCCCTCAAAAACAGAAAAAGAATACGGCACTCGTTTACGACTTTGAAAAAGCTGATGACACAACTGTCTTAGATTATTTGGAATACTCTCTTGACTCTTTTCGCCAGGACGCTAACGTTGAAAGCCTCTGGAATCACTTTAAGGAAGCAGTAAACTACTGTCTAACAGCGTATGTTCCTCGGAGAATAAAAAAGATTAATAAGACAAATCCTTGGGTCACACGTGAAATCATCCACTTAAAGCGCAGATTAAAACGTAAGAGACTGTGTAAGCACCGGAACTTATCAGCAATTAGTTCTTTAAGCCGTGATGTGAAAAAGAAACTTAAAGATTCCAAAACTAGCTTTTTTGCAAATACGATGAATACGATTTTAAAAACGTCGCCACATAAGTTCTGGCAACATCTGTCCCCTAAGCAGAAAGTTATAAAAGAAGTTTATGTGGACGGTGCTATATGCGATAATCCGCTTACCGTAGCCAATGAATTCAATAACTACTTTCACTCGGTTTTTTCAGCGGGCACATCTGTAAATAACCTGACTGACAGCGAAACCAGCCTGCAAACACAGCCTATTCAAATTACTTATGAGGGAGTGAGGGCCTTACTACTAAATATTGACATAAAAAAATCCCCAGGACCAGATAAAATTCCAAATGAATTCCTGAGGCGTTACTGCGAACCGGTTTCACGTTTTTTGACCATTATCTTTCAAAAGTCACTAGATACATGTCGCTTACCAAATGATTGGTTAATTGCCAAAGTTGTACCCATTCACAAATCGGGCAACCATCTTGAAGTTAAAAACTACCGCCCAATATCGTTGACATCAACAACATGCAAAATGCTCGAACACATCATTTCTAAACATCTCGTTGATTTTCTAGAAGACAGAAACCTTTTTTATGATAAACAACACGGTTTTCGCAGGAAGCTATCGACTATTACCCAGTTGTTTGAATCAACTCATCAGTTTGGAAAAGTGCTAAATGTTCGTGGCCAAGTAGATGTTGTATCTATCGACTTATCTAAAGCATTTGACAGAGTCACGCATACAAAGTTACTTGAAAAATTATTGCTTCTTGGTGTTGATAAGAACTTGGTTCTTTGGATCAAATCATATTTATCTGATAGGACACAGTACGTTGAAATTGACGGTCATGCGTCATCTGTTTTACCGGTCACGTCTGGCGTACCGCAAGGATCTGTTTTGGGGCCGGTTTTGTTTTTAGTCTATGTTAACGATATCGCTCAAGATATTGACCCAGCTGTAGAAGTGCGTTTGTTTGCTGATGATTGTCTGGTTTACATCCCCGTAATAACTGTAGATGATCAAGAATTATTGAATGACTCCTTGACAACTATATTTCACTGGTGTGAAAAATGGGATATGCGAATTAATTTTGATAAAACCACTGTGTTAAGCATAACCAAAAAGAAGTCTCCGTTGATGTTCTTGTATGAAATTGATGGTGTAGTCTTGCAACGTTCTAACACTATTAAGTATCTTGGTATTACTATCTCGGGTGATCTCAGCTGGAATACGCACGTTGAAAATGTATGTAATTCAGCATATAGGAAACTTTGTTTTATGAGGCGATCTCTAAGAGGGACAAACTCCGATATCCGGACCAACGTTTATAAAACTCTAGTGCGCCCAACATTGGAATATGCATCGATAATATGGGACCCCCACGCACAAACTCAAATAGATAAAGTGGAGCGCATTCAAAGGCTAGCAGCAAGGTTTATCTTTTCTAAATATGATAGACATGAGTCTGTTTCGGCATTGTTAAGGGAAGCCCAATTATCCTCCTTAGCGTCAAGACGAAGAATTGCGCGGCTGAAGTTTTTTATTTGTTGTATTTTAAGTATCTCCATATTGACACGCAAACTTATATCAGATCTCCAGGAAGACGGTCTCGACGACTAAACAATGAATTGTCAGTTGACCCATTTATGCCCAATATTGATATTTTTAAATATTCGTTTCTTGTCAAAACAATTGAAGAATGGAACAGATTACCCCCAAGTGTTTTTTCGGACGTCGCTTCTGTTGAAGAATTTGAAGAAAAGTTGATGAACTGGTTTGCTGACGAGTAGTTGCACCTGTAAGAATGATTGTTCTATATATAATTTCTTGTGTCACCTGTATTTTGTTTGATGTATTACTGTACCCACTCCTGCTATAACCCGCAAGGGTTGGCAATATTTGAAATAAATTAAAAAAAAAACATAAGGTTCTAATTTTGTGCAAGAGCATGTTAGTATAAAAGTAAGTATCGACAGGGAACAGTCAGTCGAAAAATTTTACTCTTTCTTATTTCCCTTTCATGCATTCGGGTCGGCTGCAGTTGATTTATATATTTTCAACTTAGGCACTCATAATAAATTATTTACCGTTATAATTACACAAAACATATATCACTCTGAGTGAAAATTATTGTAGCTTAATTGCCGCCACACAATTTCCAGTTGTATAATATGCTTTCGGACTGCACATGATCTCGGTGTGTGCGTGATGGTGAATTGTTTTTTAATACTTTTTTCTTGAGTCGTGAAGACACAGCCCTTTCCTAGGCGGCGCGCGCAACGCCACAAAGAGAGAAAGAAGGAAAAGTAAAGAGCAAGGAGGAGACGAGCAGAGTATCGTATATCGTAATCACGGGGAGGGCATCACGGGACTTTTTTTGATGCGCAGCCATAAAAGTTTAAATGATACTTGCACCCACGTGGTCAGCACGTGACCCTGTCAGATGCGAGTTGAGTGGTTGGTTGTATAGACCGTGTAACTTAAAGAGGGTAAGAGAGAAAAGGGGAACGGGCTGCCGGCGCTTTCCTCCTTACTGAGTGGTTAGGAACAAGTGAAAGACCCGGATGAACGCCTTAGACGCATGTGTTCCTCCAAGTTTGGTTGTTTTCTTTGCTGTTTGCTCTATCTTAATTTACTTCGAGATGTAATTAGAGCTAGTAAAATAAATAACGACAATCTCCTGGTCATTGGGCATTATTGTTCGGTAATAGGCTCCACGAATAACAAGCGAAAGTGCAGAATTTTATCGGACGACATCTCTATCGCACAAGGCAATTCCGGCTACAATGTCTTCACACTCTATCTCTTTCCAAATGACCAAACCCTCCGGCGGCAGTGGGTTGTTCCCGTAAACAAAAAATACTTTTCCCGACGCCATCCTCTCGAGTGTGCTCGGAACATTTCGTTAATAGAGCACGCGCACCGAACTTAGAGCTCTACCCTCGATGAACATGGGCTACGCCCGCAAGGTTTGTGCAAGTTTTCTCGTGAGAAGCACTGTCTCCGCTTGTAACTTTTCGTTACTTTATTTATCTTAATGGTATCTTGCAGTGGTAACATTGACTTCATTTTATCATCTACTACGCTTAGTTAAAGGCTCGTTTCCGCCGCCGTGTGCGGCTGGAAATTGTGGAAAAGTAAGTTCTATCGGTTTTCTTTAATCGCGATCTCATGCGCGATAGCGAGAGCAGCATATTTACGTTGACCGTCACAACGCGACTGGGTTCTTCTTTAACAAAGTAGAGAGCTGGGCTAGTCGGCGGATGTTTAACATGATGTAGGTGTAACAGCGCGTAAGAACGCAAACTAGGAGAGGGAACACACAACCAGGACGAGCGCTGACTCGCAACTAAACGTTTAATAGTGTTTAACATACCTTGTTACAATAGAGGATACCCCTCTCTTGTAGCAAGGTATATATATATATTGGACGAACCGGTAGATGCTTAAACAACACACTCAGGGAGCACGACTACAACCTGAGAGCTACGGTCGGCGGCCATCTATCAGTGCACTGCGGGATCTACAAGTGCAAACGGTCCTTCGATGAGAAAGCACCGAGATAACGCGACGAGAGAAGTGACAGAGGCCTTCCACAGTATTAATTACGGAGCGTGCAATGTGTCAGCAAGCCTTCGGTGGCGTTATTGGAAAAAGAAATGCTTTTTTTTTTACTATTCATTGGGGTGTGTGTGTGTGTGGGTGTGGGGGGGGGGGGGGGGCAGCGATGCACTGATGGACGAAGACCTTTTTGACGAGATAGTTTGGATGGCGCATGCGTGGTTGAGTGTGCCTTTTATGTTTTCCTGGTTTTCGTTTACACTATTAACCAGGGTGTCGAACCGGAACCGAACCGAACCGAAAACCGGAACAGAACCGTTATTTTTAACCGAACCGGAACTGAACCGAACCGAAATCTTCGCCGCCATCTTGGAACTGAACCGGAACCGAACCGAAAAAAATATAACGGTAACCGGTTCAAAACGGTTCAAGGTAATTTTTTTTATTTTTGTTATTATCACAAAATGAAGATATGGGAATAAAAAATTGACGGCTGTATTTCTATCTCATTGATCAAATCGTCATATACAGAATTGCAATGTATGGTAATTTGTGGGTTTTCGGGGCGCTTTTGTATTGGTACTATGATTAACCATGTGTCACGTTGTCACGTGACGTCATGGTGTCAATACATATTGTCAAGTAATGTCACGTGACCTCGTGACGTCACGTGACTCAATGCGTCAGCTCGATTTGATTTGAGGAAGTCACTAGATGTATTAATTTTGTTGACAGCGTGACGTAACATGACATCACGATTTTGCACCGAGAGTCACATGACACCGTGACGTAAGCGATTTTCATAACCCCTAGTCGAGTGCTCGGGTTCATGACAATCAGCATCTCCAAACATTCGGGTAACGGCTCATGTCAATTAAATATGATCATAGCCCAACTCTAAAATATCTGAAGCTCAGCCCAAGCTTTTGTTTTCTAAACCCTAGCCGCCTAGGGCATGACTATGATGAACACTGACGGTTTATAATTAGCGTCAGATCACGTAGTTGCTTGTTCAAATTGCGAGTTGAGGAGGGGATCGACAGCTGTCCTCTTTCCTTTATTTTTTCTGCGTCTGCTATTGCGCGGAGGGGAAACTAATAGATGTTTTCGCAAGCTAGCAACGGCAGGGGTTATCTCTTTACAGTTTTTATTGAAAGTACAAAAAAAAGATGTTGCAAGATCAATTTTGCATTATTGAGGCACCCAAACATTTTTTTCATTGTTGCTGAACTGCATCCGAAAGATGTCCCCGAGAATAGAAGTATTGAAATGACTAATGCGACTTAATAATATGACGTAACATAGAACTACATGTATGTGTGTATAAAAGGAATACCTAAAAAAAAAAAATTTGAGTGACCTCAGAGGAATAGCCGAACGTTGGCAGTCGCTGTAAGTCTCACACGAGCGTCGTTCTCAAGTTATTACCGAAGTTTCGACCCCCTCTGTATTTTGCAAAGGAGCTATAAAAAGATTTCTATACATCACTAAATACTACGCAGGATCAATCCCTAACGTTAATAACTGATTGATCTTGGTTTTGCTCTTTTTTCTAGGCAATGGCAGTCGCCAAAAACATTCAAGAAATATTAGCATCGTTCATTCACTCAACTCGGAGCGAGAAGTGGCCACGTGGCCTGGTGCCTATCTTATGCTGCCAACGTTAATCATACCCCCGCGCTGGGGTTGGAAAGGAAGAAAACGCGTGCTGAGCTTCAGGCATTGTTAGTTTTTTTTCTTTATTGTTGTTAGAGTTCGGCTATTCTCATTACCGCAGTGGTTGGGCACGAGCCACTACCCAAGTGTCCGCCGAGGCATTGATTGTTACAAGCCGATGTACAGTGCTCACGCAGTTCTCGCGTCCAATCCATGAGCCGAGCTGGACTGTCGTCATGCGGGTGGTTTTGATCCCACAATTACGACATCAATCTTTGCGAAAGCAAGACTAAAATAATTAGTCTTATTTTATCCTCGCAAATTCACCGCGAGAAAAAAGCTTCTGAATCAGTGGCGGCCCGCGCGAGTATATACTTGGGCCAGGCTAGGACCAGTACGCCTCGGAAAACGTCATGAACATTCCAACCAGATATCGTTTTATGACCCCTTTAAACTTCACGGGGTGCAAAATAAAAGCAATGAATGGTTGCTGTTAACAAGTGACAATTAAAATTGTCGAATTAGTACACACAAACGGAGGAGGCAAGTACTCCGGAATACTCTTAGCCTTTCCACTCTGGTGAAGAAGGAAGAACAGCGAAGGCGTACTATGGTGGGAATGAATTGATGGCCGGCCGCAAGTCGGCAAGCCAGAGTGGAAAGGCTAGAAAGGTTGCCGCCATCTATGCGCGACGGCGGTTGTCGTCGTCACTTATAGATGACGGTAGCTGTCCAGAGTCTAGTGTCATCATTTGTTTGCTGAAGGACACGATACTGGGGAAACTAGCCCTTAACAACTCCGCTGTAAAAAGAAGTGTGCGTGTGTGTGCGTGTGTGTGTGTGGGGGGAGGATGGGGGTAAGTTTTAAAAACATACTGTCCTGTAAATGTTCCTCTTCCCCGCATCTTTGGCGCAGACCAAAAACCGTGACCCCGGAAACTACTTTGTTTTCAAAAACGCTCTTACCAAAAAGCATGTTTTTGTCGTGCCAGATGCTCGCGCCGTTCCTCACAATGATGCACTAATAATAATAATACGCGCCTTTCAAATACTTGGCTTTCACTGAGCTTGAACCTCCTGCAGCGTGCATTTTGCACCATCGAATTTGATTTTCTCTACAAGAAGAAATCACAATGACCACCAGCCTATAGTGTGATGACGTCGCGTGCATACCATGTTAAACAGTTCAGCTTTCTGGTAAAATGTGATGTTCGCAACACTAGAAATAGATGTCCTAATTGTAAAGTTGTGCAGAATTTATAGCAGTCTCGCGATGATATATGGCAGCCTAAAAAATGATAGAGCGCATGACTATTCAAGCATAGTGTTGTAAGGTGACGGCCCAAAACAAATGCAGGTAAAACAGATTATAACATAAGCCTCCCGAGGCAGTATTTCGAGAAGTTTCGAACTCATGCAAGCTAAGCTAATGGAATGTGATTTACACTAAGATTTTAAGAATCTTTGTCTGTCCTTCGCGCTATCTATGTAAAATTATGGCTTTCATTGCGTGCATCTTTACGCATCTTTTTGCAGTAAGGTGTTTTGTAAGGGATTATTTAGAAAAATAACATTAATTATCTCTCTCGTTTTGAACGTTTCCTGTATTTGACTTCCAATCTATAGTGTGAGCACAGAGTCCATTTTGGCGTACCCCGCAGCCCGATGTTTCACTCTGCCAATCAGCCAAACAGAAAAACACTTTTACGCAGACTCCACAGCTCGCGTAGTTTCGAGTATCGTCCCTCTGCGTCGGTCTCAAGCGGTTATGTGAACTTTATAAAGTAAAATTTATTCATCATTATAAAAAATATATTTAATTACTGACTGAAGATTCGACAACATAAATAAAGGGCCGACCACCCTATATCATTGCCCCCCCCCTTTCCCAAATTATCTTAACGGTGTTCTGCTAATCTTTTCCGGCGTTTTTATCCTCGACAGGCACGTTTTAAATTATATGGGACAGCCTTACACACATTTCTGATTTTGAAGCTAATTTAAATAACTATGTGTTCCTCACACTATATATTGCCTCTTTTATGTGATGAACATTACTTTTATGTGTCTGTGCGCTGGACAAAAACAAAGTAAACAGGGGCGCGCGGCGGAACTATGACGATTACGCACGCAAACCGTCAGAAAGTGTCCAATTAAGTAGCTATCATGTCGAGTAGAACGTGAAGTACTACTTCGTTTTACTTAACAAAAAATAATCTTGGAGGCCGCTTAAGCTTCGCCTTTAAAAGGGGAGCGCGATAGCGTTAACGGGCCTCGTTTGCATCGCATTCTCATTTGCCGCGCAAGCGTGCCTCGCGTGGGCTAATCGAGAGCGTCTGACTCGCATCCGAAAGTCGTGGGTTCGAGTCCCGTCTAAAATTCTTACTTTTTTTTCTTTAAGGCAAAACAATTACTTTAAAAAGTGAAATCATTTGAGATAACGGCGACCTTTAATTCGCATTACATGTAATGTTTTAATCACTTTCATTCCGCACGTGATGTCCCGTTTCACGTGATCATTGTGTTTTTTTTTAATTCTTCCGCGAGGGCATGTAGCTCTGATGTCATGGCCCTATCGACCAATCTGGATTTTCCAGTCACGCCACCGACATCGGCTTTTCTGCGACATGAGCTCCTTAACGCTATTGCGTTAAAATCATCAATTAGCAAGGGTGATGCTCATTTGAAAATTAAATTGACCGGCATCTTGTCAAGAACAAACCTCAACAGCCAGGCTATGCCAGCTTATCCTGTATAAGAAAATGTTCACGTGGGCAAGCGCTATTTTGGGCCAGATTCGATCTGAGTGCGAAGGTGCGTATAGATTAAAGAGAACAATTGCGATCACTCCTTGCTGCATGATTAGTCGCATGCATGCAGTGCTGAGTGTAAACAATGTTTGGTTAGACCAACAAGCATTTTGATTGCCGCTCGGTGTTTCTTTAAAAAATAGACTGAAAAGAATTATCCTAAAACTTTTGTGACATTTTGAAAATATCAAAGCGTTTAGCTCCGTTGTGTCGCCATCATATACCTATATATTGTGAAGCGTATTTCGTAAACCATATTTTATGATATATATGGCCACGAGGTGCTCATTTCATAATTTTATGTGATGTAATTAATTCCTTAGTTCAAGGACACAATCACGATTTCACTTTTAATACTGTGACACAAAATTGTACCAATCACGGGTATTTTAGGCGACCTACCACACTCCGCGACAGCATTTTATACCGTGTAAATAGATCAGCTTGAAATTTAGAATTTTACTTAAACACGAAGAAAGGACAAGAAAATACAGTATAGTTATTAATTTCAAGCTGATCTATTTACAGGTATGTACCAACAAGCTCAACTCTTTACTGTTGTACTTAAACATTTTGATTCAGGAGTATAAACAAAGGGATGTTGAGTCGTATGAACACGACGTCATGTACGTTAATGTAGACATTCTTCTACTCTTGCGTCGAAATTAAATAACTGAATTTCATATTTTTGGTACCTCAAAACAAAAGTAAATTGCCCGGACGATCGAAGAAACTATATAGTTAATCGTCTTACGGCGTATATAGTGTATATTGCTAGAATAACGCGGAAAAATATTCTCAAATTAGCGGTTCAAACCGGTTCGAACCGGTTCGAACCGGTTTGAACCGTTATTTTTTGCTCCCCGGAACTGAACCGGAACCGAACCGAAAGCCGTGAACCCGAACCGGAACCGAACCAAGAAAAATTTTGGTTCGACACTCTGCTATTAACCCTTTAGTTGCGAGTCAGTGCTCGTCCTGTGCTGTGTGTTCCTTCTCTTAGTCTTCGTTATTACGCGCGGTTACACCTACATTATGTTAAGGGACCTTTTTGTTTTGAAAATTAGTACATGAATCAGCTGGAAATAAAACTTATCTTTGTATTGCTGAAACAAGCTCAGGCATCAATTTCGAACAGTGGAATCATTGCTCGACTCGCTCCGGCAAAGGGCCCACCTCGATTTTGCTGTTTTCACTTCTAAACATAGGACACGCTCGTCGACACGAAAGATCCTCAATTAAAACTTTTATAAACATTAGCAAGCCTGAGGGAGCTGCCTTCGCTCGTTCTCTATAATGCTCTTTTTACGCGCGTCCTTGTTCAGATTATATTTCATTGGTGTGGACGGCACGAAACGCCAAAAATATTCTGGCTGTACCGCATCTAAAACGACAAAAAGAACCCGAAGAGAAATTTAATCGCTGGAAACTGAAACAATGTTTGGAGTAATCACCACTGCTCCGATTTCTGTCGGTGGCGCGTTCAGTGCAGCTCTTCTCAGCATCGCTGTATTTGAAAGTGTGTTGCGTTGCCAAGACCAAGATGGGGCTTTGCATTGTGAACGACCGCGTAGTAGTAGTAGTAGTAATAGTAAGGTGTTTGTTTTTTAAGTGTGGGGGGGGACCGCAATAACCTTCTGCAGCGAGCTTCGTTCACCGACGCGCCCCTGTAGGATTACGTCCTGAAATTCGCAGTAGCGTCAACTTATAATCGTTTTTCTTAGACTTCATAGAGCGACCGAGCTGCTCAAACGAGGATTTCGGCCCCTTATGCAAGAGTGAGTGGACCTCATTGAAGTGGAGTTTGGTTCGCTTCTAATCTAATGACTTCGACATTCGTGCCAAGTGGGCCCCTGGAAAGCGCTCTTGGCGCTGCTCCTGTGGCTTCATCAGCCTGAGTGTTCGCCGCGCTCTGAACTAAAGGCTCGTTCACACTCTTGCGACCGAGTATGACCGAGAGAGACCAGACCGGTTTTAAGCCTCTTGCGATCTCTTAGGACCAGCTCCGCTGCAGCCGAGCTGGTCCTAAGAGATCGGAAGAGGCTTAAAACCGGTTTGGTCTCTCTCGGTCGAATTTGGTCGCAAGAGTGTGAACGAGCCTTAAAGTGTAAGGCCCGTTCACACTCTTGCGACCGAGTTCGACCGAGAGAGACCAAACCGGTTTTTAAGCCTCTTGCGATCTCTTAGGACCAGCTCCGCTGCAGCCGAGCTGGTCCTAAGAGATCGCAAGAGGCTTAAACCAGTTTGGTCTCTCGGTCGAACTCGGTCGCAAAGTGTGAACAGGCCTTCAAGCGGAGCGACTATGATCATATCTTAGGGTTTTACGAGCAAAACCAACCAAGGTCATCTGGCACACCCCTGCGAACAAAACGCGGGCTCATTTCAAATGGAGTGTATCTTACGCTGGTCAAGATACGTATTAATAAAACACCCTATGTCAAACTCAACGACAGATTAATTCAATGTTGTTACGATGCGTACCAAGAACACCCCCAACCGTAAGGTAAACTTGTGTGAAAGATCCACATAATAGTTTACAGGGGCTTGCACAAAATAATTGCCACCAAAATAAGAAAGTATATTTAAAATTCTTTCGATGCAACACATATTTCTCAAGCTGAATTAAGTTACGCACAGCTGCGGCGAGCAGCACGGAGCGGCAGACAATGAATGAGAGGAAAGCAACGTGACTGGCGCCCCGCTGCGGCGAAACGCCGAAACACACTTCTCCCTAGCGAACATGTGTGTTTCGGGTCCTCGCCGCTTCAAAAGCTGTACCCTGACGTTCAGGTTCCCCGAGAAATGGCTCTTTGATGCTCTGTGCTACCAGATCCTCGCGCTTCAAATCTGTGACCGAGCACTCCATAGCTCCGTCGTCGAAGTGCCAGGATTTGTGAGTATAGAGGAGGCTCTGGTCGGAAGGCCTCCGAGGGCCGGGTTTCGAAGATTCCTGCGTTAACTGTTTCTTCTTTTTTAACTTTCGCATGCTTAGAGTTCATACACCTTGTGTGCCTAGAATTGTTTTGAACACATTTCCTTGTTCTGATACGTTTTAGTGCGCAGATCTTAGGCGCCCACTTCCGGCATGAGCGGCGTCACCATCGGCGCAACCGCGCGTTGCATGCAACACGCATGCAAACCTTGCATGCAACGCGTTGCATGCAAGCGGCATAACCGCGCTTTGCACGTAAGTTGCATGCAACCCGCGCGTTGCTTGCGATTCGCGCGTTGCGTGCAACCAGCGTTGCATGCAACGCGCATGCACCGCACATGCTAAGTTTGCATGCAACGCGTTGCATGCAAGCGGCGCAACCGCGCGTTGCACTATGGGCAGTTTCCCATAATGACGTCACGAGGGTCACCCTCATGAGGGTCACGAGGGTTATTCTCACGAGGGTCACGAGGGTTACCCTCACAAGAGGTCACTAGGATTATGAGAGTTACCCTCACGTAACCCCCCCCTGAGGTCACGTGACCCCCTTGAGGTCACGTGACCCCTCCCTGAGGTCACGTGACCTCAGGGAGTCACCTAGCCCTCAGTACCCTTCCATCCTCCTCCTCAAGAGCTGCGCTATAATCCGGCGTTACAGGGAGTTGTAAACGGCTTTCATTTTTTTTCTTCAATATTTTTTTGTTTTCTTCCACTTTTACTCATTTTCTTGCTTAAGTTATGGAACAGCAGGTGGCATTTTTTACGTTACCGATTTCTCTATGTACAACTAATATATCCGAGTTTGTCCCGTGGGTAAATAAACCTTAATGTTGCTCGCCATTATAAAAAGAAAAAAGAAAAAAATTCTCTCGCAAGATATGCGGTCTGTTGAATCAACTAGGCCGCTAGATTTACTGCACAATTCTCCGTCTATACCTGCAGAAACTCTCATGAAAGATGTTACCTCAAATTTATATTTTAGCATTTTAAATCGTTTCTGCTTTGCATATGTTGACAACAAACTTGAAATGATGAAGCATGTTGTACCAACAAATCTCTTTGAGACAAACAAAGATGCAATCACAAATTGAGTTACAATAAAACGCACGTTGATTCGGCGTGTTGACATCCCATACCACTATGGCACAGGCCACGACATGCTGCCGCAACATAAATAGAAAGAAGAAAAACACAAACCCTACAAACGCGACGTCGCAATTCACTCTCATCACCAAGCTGCAGGACAGAAACCCAAAACTAAAACGAAATTAAAGGATAAATTGCAAAAACTACAATTTCTTTATTTCTGTTTGACTTTTTTAATGACCTTATTTGTTATATAAGATCGAAACTCACCTCTGGTGTTACACTCGCTCTTAATATTTATAAGGTGCCTTATTTTTCAACTTTCCCTTTGTTTTGAGCTACCGTATTTTTTGGGGCGCTGTATCCGCTCGCTTTTGCACTTTATGTACTTTTTGGTTCCACCCTTTTTGTTTTGCTTTTTCGTGTTTTTCTTCTTCTTTTGTGGTAGAGTGCGCACTTTCATCGCGCGGTCCCCGGTCCGTCAATATTTGTTTTTAATTTCCCGGGGAGAGCAATTGACAGCTGTCGGCGCCGCTTTTAAAAGCATCGCGCACACGCAGGCCATCGAACCGGCCCCATCTATGTGCTCGTGGGATTAGTTCTACATAGTAGCCCACAATGACCCGAGCGGTGTACACAGGCGCGGATTCCCTATTAATGCACTCCCTGAAGAGGTCCAGACCGAGCATACACACGCACCACCTTTTAGAAACCGCCGAGAGCTTTCGCCCTCTATTCAGAATTATAGTCGGGGGCCGGCTAAAGGCCCGTTCACGCACGTGCAATTTCAAAAACCAAAAAATCCGCCGAATTTTTTAGTTTTTTTAGCTACTT
Organism: Ixodes ricinus; assembly: GCA_037355805.1. Taxonomy (NCBI): domain Eukaryota; kingdom Metazoa; phylum Arthropoda; class Arachnida; order Ixodida; family Ixodidae; genus Ixodes; species Ixodes ricinus. The sequence goes on along the minus strand of JAZHYW010027989.1, from coordinate 19,618 downwards.
ATTTTAAAGGCATTATCTGAATGTGGATGGCTTCGGTATGCCGAAATACTATCCCCCCCCCCCCCCCAGATTCGTTAATTAAAAAAAAGTGATATTTTTTTCGCTACTGAAACTGAAATTTTGTTCTCCCTAGGTTTTCCCAATTTTCATCAACGGGAAGCGAGGAGCGCGGCCGGCAATCGAGTACGCTCGCGCCCGGCTTTCTAGCGTCGAACAGCGAGAAAACAGGGGCTTTCATGCTATCTGAAGTTGGTAAGAAACTATATTTGCACGAGTATGACATTGGTCTTCGTGCAGAACTATGAAAATGAAAGAAACAAAAGAAAATAACGAAAGCAATTGGGATTTTGAGAAAACCGTTTTCGCAACTCGGTACGCTCAAGCAGCGGCTCGCTTGTTCCATGAAATCGCGAGCGTAAATCCGTTTTTCTTCTATCCGAAGCAAGCAGTAGACCCATCTCCCCAAGCATTCGGCGCATGCGTGACGCCGCCATAACTTTAGTTCACAGGAGGCAAACGGCAGTGCACGAGAGGGCTCGTGCTGTCTCGTGCTCCACACGCGCAGAGCTCCAGCGAGGTTTTCTCACGTGCAGAAATACTGAAGTTCTCTCGATGCATCGCGGCAGCGGTGGCGTAGTCGAACTGACTGTTGAGATCAATCTATAGGGCGTATTCACTGGCCGCCATATTTGAGGTGCGGGGTGCACGTTGCAAAATAACTGTGAAAGCTAGCCATCAGCACGTGCTCAGCATTAGCGCACACAGATATGGCCGCCAGTGAATCGCCCTATTACGCTCCCCCCCCCCGCTCACGTAACTTACCAATTCAGCTTGAATCATCCAACGACACGCTTCCACCTAACCCAAATCACAAACCAAGGTGGTCGCTGTAAAAAAATACACGCCTCTAACACTCCCCCCCCCCCCCCCCGCCCCGAAAAAAAAAAAAATTGAACACGGATGAAATTACAGAGCCACTTTCGGGAAGCTCCTTAGCCCTCCTCCTCATGCCTGCATGCACTCAGCTCCCTCCCCAAAACTCTTCAAAACTCCGGGTAGACAACTCCGACACACAGTCTCGATACCCCGAGCGTATACTTTATACACGTCGGGACGCATCTCCAGTGTGTCGTAAAGATTTCGCTACCCCCCCCTCCCCTTCCCCACTCCAGCGTCTCATATCCGGGGTCCTGAATATCTCCAGGGGGACCTATAGAATGCCTTCGTCGTCGCCGCTGTCCGTGCTCACAACGTATCCGCGACTGCACAGCTCATTAGCGACGGGCGAACGCGAGCGGGCGTGCATTATTAGCTGTTTCGGCTCATCTCGCCTCCTCCTCCGTGGAACCCCCTCTCCCCCCCCCCCAAATTTAGGCCCCCTCTCCCTTTTTTTCCATCGACCGAACAAATTTCCACCGCCTTGTACACCTCGGCGAAGCGGTGTGTTCGACTAGAATTACCGTCGAGGCTGTTTCCAACATTTGCGTTTGACTGTGCCGTGTGTTTTGTGGTCCCGTATGTAGCTACTGGCACGCTGGCTCCATTTCCCGGTTAAACCTTGAACACTTCGAACCTATGTATGAATATGGACGGTTGCAAGGGGGGGGGGGGTGGGCGACTGGCCGCCGCCATGTTTCTGGTCATGCGGACAAGCCTGCGTGAAACAGAGCTTTCGCTAAATTACCCAAGCATCAAAGAGAATGTTGGGAACGTAGGTACACGCGCTGCACGTGCTCGTCTTCCCTATACTCAAACTCAACTCTCCTACGTCACGCCGCGGAGGTGGCGCGTCGGGCGCACTTCCGGTCTGGGGTGGTGGACAGAAGTCGCCGTGCGAGACATGAATTCCTGTGTTCTTTTGGGAGAGTTTAAAGAAAAACCTACCTTCTCTTCAAAATGCTGCGACGGGAGTTGTACCAAGAGAGTCTGGAAAGGTTTGAAGATCAGCTTTCATCTGTTTCTGCCCCCTCCGTTCGTCCGAGAACGTGGATAGTAGCCGTGAAAAGGGCAAACCAGACGCTGTCGAACTACGATTGCTTGTGCGGGCGACACTTTGTGGTCGCCACATGTATTTTTTTTCCAACATGAACGAGAGAAAACCGCCACGTTGTCCGGACCACCCGCGGGTTCAGTGCGTCTTCTAATTCACAGACCGCCTGATCGTTCGAACTTTCGTCTGCTTTTTGTTGTCTGCTTGTTCAAACAAAAGTGGCCCGTAGACCGAACTTTGACCCAGTGATTGCAGTAAGAAGTAATTGCGGTCTTCAAAAGACTTAAGTAGGCTCGGTGTAAACGGTGGATACAAGATGTTGATCATTGGACAATCACCACTTGTTACGCCTGATTCTCTTGGTCTGTTCTCGCTTCCGATTTTCAGTATCGACGTCGATCATCGCCGCTACCTTCTACACTTTTGCAGCACGAGCGACGTCGCGACCGAAAATAGCTAGAAAAATCTCATCGTGGTTTTGGCGTCCATTCTGTGGCGTTCATGTAAATAAATCACCGCACGTCAAATTATTTACGCAAAGTTTAGCGGCGTAACGAGCCTTGATAATTTCGCTCAGGCGATTAAAGAGGTAAGACATTGCAATGAGGACGTAGAATCAACAATTCCAACGCGAAAAAGAGTATGCAGACTCACACAGATGCCGACAACGTGACAACAAATGGTTTGTTGACGCGGGACGCGGTGCTTCTTGCCCGCACTCCATTGCGCATGCGTTCGAACTGTCTTCTGCTCTTTCAAACGTGTCTGCTTTTTCTTGTTAGCTCGTTCAAACGACAACGACCCGTAAACCAAACGTTGACCCAGTATTTGCGATAGGAAGTAAGTGCAAGCATAAAAACACTTTTGAAGATCGGTTGGAGTAAGTAGGCTAAGTATAAACAGTAGATACAAGAAGATGTTGATCATTGTTACCAGTGGCCATCACCGACTTGTAATGCCCGATTCTACTTACGGTTTTCAGTATCGACGTCCACCATCTCAGCTACGGTCCACGCTTTAATAATTTTCCTAAATAGGCCCCTGGCCCAGGTCCAAAACCACACAAGCCTTTTTTTGTTGCGACGCGTAGTTTTCGCAATATCGAATTTGTCCACCTTTCGTGAAACACCCTGTATATTGCAGCGAAAACGTAGGCAGTGACAGCCCGTGAATTGATGCACTCGCAATTTTAGAGCGCAGCTCTTAGGCGCCCGTTTCCGGCTTGAGCGGCGTCGCCGTTGGCGTCGGCATCGCCGTCGCCGTCGGCGTAACCGCGCGGTGCGTAATGGATAAATTTTCCCAAAGGAACCCGAGGTCCTCCCGAAGGACCTCGGGTTCCTTCGGGAAGACCTCGGGAGGGCCTCGTGTTCCTTCGGCAGGACCTCGGGAGGGCCTCGGGTTCCTTCGGGAGGACCTCGGAAGGGCCTCGGGTTCCTTCGGGAGGACCTCGGAAGGACCTCCCCAGGCAGCACACCGTGTCGAATCAGTCACACAGAGTATGCTTTTGCGTTAACGATTGTTAATTCCGCAATAAACTATTTTTTATATTTAGTTTCAAGTAGATGAAATTTATGAAACACCGCAAAGTGTTTTTTAAACGAAGTCTGCTTTTTGATGAGACGCTTGCCGCTTGGCGGCTTGGCTTGCTTGGCTTGCTCAGTGGGCTCCCTCCTTTGTTCAGCGCCGTGACTCGTTGTCTTTTGCTTCTCTTCGGCTACCGTCGCGGTTTGTTCCGTGCGCGCTTCCCCGTTTTCCACGTGCGATGGATCCTGCGGTGGACCCTGATCCGGCTGTCGCCGCTGCGATGGACGTACTGTCGTGTGCTGCGTTTGTGATGTACGTGCCCGCTCAGCAAGCAAGTAGTTTGTCTGCTAGTAGCGTGGACATCAGGTCTGCCAGGAGGGAGGCGGATCTCCTCGAAGAGGAACTTCTTGCCAGCAGCATTTTGCTTGCTGCCGCTGCCGCTGCGTCAACGACTGACGCCGTGCCGCGCAGCGTCCAGGCGTTCGTGAGGAACGAGCGGTGGTTCGAGGATACGCTGCCAAACCTGCCTGATTATTTTTTTAAGCAGTCTTTTCGTGTGATGCCGTCCACGTTTCGGTACCTCGTGGATGTGTGCCGGCCGCACATGGAGCGTGAGGTGACTGCCATGCGTGCGACCATATCGGTGGAGAAGCGAGTCGGCGCTTCGTTGTACAAGCTGTGCTCCACCGCTGAGGACAGGACGATCGCCCACCTGTTCGGCCTGGGACGCTCCACGATCAACGAGCTGTACAAGGAGTTCTGCCAAGTTGTTGTCTCCGCTCTCGAGCCCGAGTGGGTGAAGATGGTAAGCGCCGCCGAGCTTGCTGAGCACGTCCGGGAGTTCGAGGCCACCTTGGACTTTCCGCAGGCCATAGGGGCACTTGACGGCTGCCATTTCCCCGTGTCGCCACCACAAGCGGACGCCACCGACTACCGGAACTACAAGGGCTGGTAAGTTTATAAGAAATTATGTTTGGATTAGCAGTACAGAATCTGCATGCCCTAGCCTTCCGAGCTTAGACCACATAGTTTCTAGCCACATTACAAAAATATTTATTTCTTCCAATCACTATTTGGAACTTACTGCTTGGAGATAGTCAGGGGAACTGTCTGACCAACATTGCTAAAGTGTGGTATAAGAAAAGTGTTTTTTAGCCAATGTGTTCCATTACCTTATTGGGGTGACCCAGCAGACTAATTGAGTGCTTTGCCATGCTTATATGCAGGTACAGCATCATCCTCCTTGCCCTGGTGGACCATAGATACCGGTTCCGGTATGTCAACGTTGGAGCGCCAGGACGGTGCCATGACGCCCATGTCTTCCGGAGGTCGGCACTGGCCGGCATTCTGGAAGGGCCAACCTTCCAGAAGCCCATGATCACCATCAATGGGACCGCCGTGCCACCACTGATCCTCTGCGACCAAGCCTTCCCGCTTACGTCCAACCTGTTGAAGCCGTATCCGCGCAAGGACGTCACGGACAACTCCACGCAGGCGGCGTTCAACAAGCGGCTGTCAGCTGCCCGCAGGATCGTTGAAAATGCCTTCGGCCGAGTGAAGGCACGGTTTCGCCTGATCCTGAAACGCATGGAGTGCGACGTCAACAACGCCCGCCTGATCGTACGAGCCTGCTGCGTCCTCAACAATATCTGCGAGCACTTCAACGATGGCGTTGAGGCCCAGTGGCTCAGGGATGCCCAGCGTGTGGACGGCGTCCACATCCAACCGGTCTGCGCCACGGACATCGAAGCAGACAGCGGACAGAGGATCAGGAACGCCATTGCTGTCTACCTGCACCAGCGCTCCAGGCTGCAGCACTGAATCCCTGTTGCGTGATGCACAACGGAGGCCCCATGTTACTGGTGGTATGGCACTGGCCTGTCTAAACATCAGTACTGTCTACATTTGTGCAAGACAACTGAGGAGCACCCTCGGGTGCACTTGAGTCGTCTTGCACAGCTGCAGACAGCACAGATGTTTAAACAGGCCAGTGCTGTACCATCAGTAACATGTAGCCTTCCACCAACCAAAAAAAGGCCCTTTTCAGGGCCAAACAATTATGCTTTTGGAGCGTGCTATACTTTGGCCATGCTCTCCCGTGTCCAGAGTAAATGATTCATGGGAGTCATGAAATGTGGCTTTCATATTTCAAAACAAATTTTGTTGATTGAATTATTCCAGTTTATATATCAACTTCTTTACGAAAAATATAGAAAGCTTTGTAATACTTGGCAGATTTGTAGTCACAAGTACATATCAATAATATATGAAATATGTACGCAATGATTATGATATCCATTGGATATTATTGAATCGCTGTTACCACAGCTCTAAAATACTTCATATTTTGATACTAATAGTTACCTTGAGAGAAAGTCATTCGTGAAATTTTTCTTTAACAATATCTGCACAAATGGTGCTAGACTTCGTTTCACATTATGATGAACTACAACATTGCTACGAGTGATCCCAACCAATTGAGTGCTGACCAAGCTCCTGTGCTCTCTCAAGACACTTGCATGGCATTGAATTGAATCCGATGGCTCGTGTCTGCTGCAACCTTGTCATAACGGTGAAATGGAGCATCATGCCTAGCATTAAATTCCGAGCTAGAGATTATTTCATAGTCGGCAGTTTCCTTCACCTTGCACAATATAAAAACTATATAGAGGTCTATTGCTACAGTAAATACCGATATGGGCCTCCAGCACCGAAGTTGCACAATAAAGGCTGCTCTACACTGCAGCAATTTAGAAATTGCCCCAGTAGTGCAACAAAATCCAGAGATGTCCTTAGCTGGCATGCAGCAAACAATGGCATAACCCGATGCTTTCACAGTACTGGGAGCACAGTGGCTTTGGTGCAGGCAACAACAGTGCAAAAATGTCGCGGCTAACATGCTGTCGTGCAAGCTTATACCTAATGAAGTACAGGCGGTGGTGGGTTTCATTCAGACGGAAGAAAATTGCTTGGGTCACCAAACTAGTACTTTCTTCACTTGAGATGACTGAAATGAGCGTTCACAGAATGTTCACAGAATGACCGTTTACTTGGAGGCTTTATTTAGAAACGCCATCATGGCAACTGCAAGGTCTTGTTGAGACTTTGCCATTTCTTTTTGTGCCTTCACAGCATCCTGCTGGATCTTCACTGCCTCTCGCTGGACAGCCAGCTCCTGCTCCCTCAGCTCGAACTCTCTGTTGCGTGCCGCTTCATAGCTTGCCAGCAGCTGTGCTTGGCGGTCCATTATGACTTGGAGCGCAGCAGTGCTGGGGCTTTGCCTCTTCCTCTTTGGCCCTCTCGGCTGGGCCTCATCCGTCGCCTCACTGCTGCTCCCGCTACTTCTTCTTGAAGCCATAGTCGAGTCGAAGCCAGCACTGGTGCTGGCATCTGTGCTTTCATCCTCGACATCTGCAGCACGCTCCCAGTGGACGTCTTCCTCGAGGGGGTTGCCTTGTGTCTCCGAAAGGAGCTGTGAAGAATGTTACAAGATGAGCTTTGCATATAAAAGAACATGAACTTGCAAGTGGCCAAGTACTGCCGGCAGCCGCCATGCAAGGTGTTTCTCGAGACGAGAGTCAAACTGTATCTGAAAAGCATGCAGCACACACAAAAAGCCACTTGCAGAAAAAACGATTTCGGTGCAAGAACACTCGAGTAATGACTTTTGAATTTGTAAATTTAATAGTATGCTTTTAACAAGAAACTTTATCAGCATCATCGGAAATCACTTAATTCATTTTAGAAATGTATAAAGCACATACAGGGCTTTACGGTGTCCCGAGCAAAAAGCTAGATTTTGATGAGTTTCTAGGTTTCGGTTTTCTGTCTGAGCACTTCTTTGTGCCAGCGGTTCTGCCCTCCAACGAGAGGACAGTTGAATTCTCACGCTGTTGCACAGAAACTAATGCACACAAAAGCAGATACCAGCACAACCATGCGACAAAGTGTGATAGTTGAAGAGCAGTAAAATACCTCGAGAAGCTGGCACCCCTCGGTAGAGCCGCTCTCAAAAGAAGCATGCGCCATTCAGAAAACAGTAGTTTGTTAAGCCGTGACGTCCATGCAACCAGGAAAGCTGTGGAAGCTATAAGCTGGTAGAGCGATACAAACCCTTTGAGGTGCATTTGTTGCCGAGTTCTTAAGCGTCTCTCACTGACTAAAACTCAATTTCTTTGCTAGCAGTGCATATATACATATTGTATATACACAAGGTACAGTCACAGTCTTTGCATTCCCCCAGTCTGCAGAGGCTTTCAGAAAGGCTTCACAGCTTTGCCACCATTTTAAACGATTGTGTAAATAATTGACACCAATACCAGCAACACACGTGAGACGGCTGCCGTGCATTAGACACTTCTGTTGGGACGCAGCTGCATGAATAACCTCTGGCGAAGTTCAATCAAGGAGCATTTAGCATGAATGGAAGACCAATGATATCAGATACCACAGCAACCTAATTATTGAACCACTTTCTTTCTAAATACATGAGTGATATATCCTACATTGGCTAGTTTTCTGCTTACATACAAAAACATGCCACCTCGCTTCAGAGTACAGCGGAACTGCTGCTTGGACTTCGCTTGACAACACGCCTGGATTTCTTGAAGCCCTCTACTGAGCTAAATGTCCAGAGGGCACAGTACAGGCAGCTGTCATCCAATGGTCATGGAGCATGTCAGTTTGCTGTTGGTGAGCGCGTGTATGTCAAGAACTTCCACCCTGGAGACCGTTGGCTGAAAAGAGTCATCCTGTCTCGTGCAAGACTTCTGTCCTACCGATTGTGAATGAAAACGCCTGGTGGTAAATTCAATTGGCGACAGCACCTAGACCACCTGAGGCCATGCTAGTCTACAGTTCCTGGCATGGACGACATCAATCTGGTGCTTCCGTGCTTTGGAGTGTCCGATCGAGAGCCAGTGCGGGCACGTGAAACAGAAATTGTGGACCAAGTGCCAGAGCTGGGAAGTGAGCCAGAAACAGTAGAAAGAGACGTAGGGGTCAGCGCTCCTGGCCGGGAATCACAAGCAACACCGGCCTGAGCGACGGTACCCAGAGAGAATTCGGGGCACTCCGAACTGGTGCCACGATTTTGTAATGTACTTTAATCTAGCGTAGAGTAATGTGTTTTATGTGGTGTTAAATTTTCCCGCTAAATTTGGCAGGAAAATTTTCCCGGGTAGGGTGGAGTCAGGTGCGACGTCACAAGGGTAAAATTTCCCCCTAAATGTGGCGGGAAATTTTTCAGCGAAATCTAGCGGGAATATTTTTCGCCACATGTGGCGGGAAAATGTTACCCTCGTGATGTCACATGTGTGACATTATTATGGGAAACGTCCCATAATGTAACACGCAGTTACGCCTGGAAACCCGGAAACAGGCGCCCAAGAGCTGTGCTCTAAAACAATGTATTAATAATGCCTGGCTCGACTGGCCTGTTTTGCCCACACACCAGACGAGAAGTGCACACGAAGCACCACTGCTGCAGCGTGACGTAAAAGAGTTGGTGTATACGGAGCGCCCACCAACTATGTCCATCTAGGGCTGCCACAATGGTACCGTTCACCAAGAAATGCGCACAGGCTCGACTCCCTATAAGGACACAACACATACAAAGCATGTACAGTCGGGGACAAAAGTCTCCAGGACACGCGAGCTGCGACTGAAACGCATTGCTGTGCCATCTGCCGGCGGGTCGCCTGGTTTCGAGATCACAGAAGAGCGCATGCGCGTCCTACTGTGCCTGCCAACATGTGCACTTTCCCGCTCTTCTGCGGCGTGGCGCCTAGTTCGGAATCGGGCGCGTGGTACCGTTTCGGAGACAGCGCTTACTGACATGGCACCTATAAAGCAAGAAGTCACGGCAGCTCAACTGAGCGATAGGCTGAACTGATATATAAAACAAGGTGCCCTGACACGGCGAAATGCGGCGCAATGCTCCAGGCCGTATCTTGAGTTTCGGAATGTGTAGCAGACGCTCGTCAGCCGCCAGCGCTATCTCCGAGGCGGTACCACGCGCCCGATTCCGAGCTAGGCGCTGTGCCGCAGAAGAGCCGGAAACACACATGTTTGCAGGCAGAGTAGGACGTGCATGCGCTTTTGTGTGATCTCGAAACCAGGCGACCCGCCGGCAGATGGCAGAGCAATGCGTTTCAGCCGCAGCTTGCACGTCCTGGGGACTTTTGTCCCCGACTGTACACACGAAAGAGCCACGATTAAATACTGAAAGATGGATACCTCCGAAACTGCAGGTGTGGCTCTCTCCGAGCAGTCGCTCTCCTCCACCAGGGTGCTGTCATTCACAGGCAGCGACCCCAGGATACGGTGTATCTCCCAGTAAAAGGGCCAGGTGATACCTCCAGACCCAGTGGTGGTGCAGGTACTGTGGTGTTTTCTAGGGAATTAAATTGCAGTGAGTGACAGGTTTCCAGTGAAAATCTTCAGCATATGTGAAATTACCATATAGCTGAAATAAGCGTAAAAACAATCTCGGAATGGGGATGTGCACATATTATACTAGTTGTTCTTTTCCACTTACAGATGAGGCTGATGATATGAAACCTGTTTTTGCCGCATCACGTAGCACTGTGCACTTGGAGCCCGATGGAGTTGCAATATTGCAACTCCAACGCTATCATCATCATTAATTTTTTTTTATTTATTTAGGCACACATTTACGCGCTATAAACTGTTTTTATACTTTTAAATGACTTTGAGAATACAAACTCATCGTGAAAATATCGCGTCCCTGATTAGCTCCTGCCGATTCAAAAATTTGCTCGATTGTTTCGAGCCGAACAACCGGACCCGATCCCAGCAATTTGTGTCGATCTAGGAAAAAACCCACCAGCAACCCCAAAATTGTTGAGAAAGTCGCCCCGTCTGAAGCGGGCCTCACGAAACGCAGCCGGAACTATTTGGTAGTCAGCCTACATACGGGCCTTCCCACTATTTCGAAGTACGCAATGCAGTTGTGGCGGGTAGGCGGGCATCGCCCTGGTCGCCGCTCCTGCCACTTGTATTGCGTGCGTCCTCGCACTACTAGAGCCTGAGAACGGCAGGACGCTTCTTTCGAATGCCCTGGCTTCAACACGCGCCCGCTGCCCTTCGCCGCGCCTTGGCTGGGCGTGCATGCCCGGTGACCCCAGACTCACGAGATGCCAAAACGCTATCGAAGGTACCGAGCGCGCGCGGGAGGCAGTCTGGCAGAACAAGGCTCCTCTCTGTTTATTATCAGTCACTACAGCAGGCTACATTCAACTTACCGGTACGTGTGCGTCAGGTTCTCGATCTTGTGGTGTACCTGGTCGACGGTCTTCTTGAAGCCCGCCTCGGCCAGTTTCGCCGCCATGCCAGCGTACACCCCGAAGTTCCGCTTTGCTCTCCGGAGGTCCTCCAGGCGATCCTCCCAGATCGCCAACAACACCCATGTTTCGTGCACGCCCCACTGGACGCGAGGCTGCCCCTTCTTGCTCACGCTTGCTGCGCTTGCCTCCGCGCCGGCCGACATCGTTCACGTAAAAATTCTTACGGAATGCGAAATATATACAGAAAATACACGAGATTGATATATATATATATATATATATATATATACAGCACGGAAAATAACACGCTATTAAATGATAAAACAAGAATAAACGAAGAAGAGAGATAAGTATATGAGAAGATTAATAACAGCGATGAACGAAAGTGAGCAGCGAACGAGCAGGCGAACGAGCGGACAAGGAAGCAAACGGACAGCGGATTAGGCCGATTAGGCCCTATGAAACACTTCAGGTTTAAAATATGCACGAAATTTCCATCTCATAGTTATTTGTTTTAAAAATAATGAAGGTCGAGCTTGTTTTTAGAAATAATTATAACGTTTTATTTCAAATAATGTATCAGGTGATGTGTATTGCGATTGCGGTCGCAAAGTTGGCAAAGGGCTTGGGGCGCTTGGGGGCTTGGCAAAGTCTGGCATAAAGGGCATAAACAATTATAACGACGAAACACTATTTTTCTCGTGTTGTCTGCTGGGACAACAAAATATAACAGAAAAGCGGGTTAGAGAGTTGCGCACACTAATTTTAAATATGTCAGGTTGATGACGAAAACTAAATGTTTTGTGGCTAAACGTCGAGCGAAAAGTATTAGCCAATGTAAGGTCGTTAAAAGCCAATCCGTATTCCGAGCCTCCTGTAGCCACCATACCTCCTGAGCTAGCGCGCAGCTGACAGCTTCTCGCTATCGATTGTTTCGGTGATTTCGCTCATGCTTGCTTGCTGTGGCTGTCCTTCACGCTCGAGCTTCGTCTGCCGTGTTCACTTCTACGTTTGCGAGGGATCCTGGATGCCGTATTGCGCTTCCGCCGTTGCTATCATGGCGGTATGGGTCGATCTTGGTTCGAGCGTCTCCGGCTGTTGAGAAGGCAGTCACCTTCGTCGTAGACGCATTTCGCTAGCTTCGCCGCGGTGTGACTTCTATCGAACAGTTAAGTACTGTTGCTACAGAAACTAGTGTCTCACACGACGTCCAAGCATACTCAGCAAATGAACGCTGGTTTGGAGACAGACTGCCGTACCTACTAACGTACTACGTCTCCAAGTGGCCGTTTGGGTGATGCCGGCGACATCACCGGGTACCTTGTGAATGTGTGTCAGCCCTACGTAGAGTGCTTGGTGGCCAAGTGACTAGTGTGCACCTAACCATCCCAGTGAAAAAGTGAGTCGGCGCTGCAAAGCCATACCCCACTGTGGATGACAGAACCATCGCCAAGTTGCTCGTCGTGGGGCACTCCACTGCCAAGTGATCGCATCCGTCCTCGGACGCGACTGGCCGAAGATTGAGAGCGCCGCGGAGACCGCTGAACGGTTAAATACACACGGGATAACCAAACTGCCCCAGGATTCCCGCAGGTCATTGAGAGTCGCTGGACGACTGCCACCTGTGACATCAAGTTCCAGCGGCTACCAAAACTGGGTAATAAATACTTAAAAAAAAAACAAAAAACAACAAGCCTATTGCAACGAAATACAATTTATTAAGAAATATCGGTGTTTAGGTTAGTAGAGTAGATATCACTACATGGTTATTCTATCTCTTAGAAAATTCAGGCGATCTTTTTTCAAACTCACAAATTTACAAACATTTTTCAAAATACCTCACTCGTCTTCCTATAACTGTTTGACACCCAAAACTGACTGATACAGCTGCTAACAACATTGTAACGTTATTCTTTAACAAGCTTTGATGTGACTAAAACTAGACCGATCGTCTTTCGAATTGTAATAATGAGGTGGAAATGATTAAATAACTGTTTCTAAATACGAGATGAGAGTGACAGCTGCTAGAACTTTGACTACTATGTTTAGAAGCTATAGAAGGTTCTCCATACGGTGGCGTTTCAAAGAAATGTTCAACACTAGCTCCGTGGAAAATGTTGCATGGTGAAATTTTGACTGCTCTGCTTCCCATTGAAGCTCCAATTTTGACAATTATATGTCTAAGGTGCAAGATATTTTATGCCGAGAGGACTAATGCATCTGTTGCGATGTTCCTATCCAACTACAGTGATTCTTCTGGCTCTCCTAGACCACTGCTACCAGTTCCAGTATCTCAATGTTGGGATGCTGAGGCAGTGTCGTGACCATGTTCCAGAGGTCCAGAGGTTGGCACTGGCTAGCACTCGGGAAGCAGTGACGCTCCACGCACATATGGCCACAGTCAATGGGACCGCCGTGTCCCCACGGATCCTGTGTAACCACGTGTTCCTGATTACATCCAACATGCTCAAACCTTGCCCAACCTGGGACATCATCTTGCAGGGAACTGCACGTCGATCAGTCAATTCCGTACATGTGACGACCCTCCCAGACTTCTCAGCATCACTCCCAACTTCTTGCAGTGATGGATAAATTTCAGCCTACTACTGGCTTGGAGAATTAGAGTGGACACAGGGGCTATGGTTTCATTTACTTCATGCGCGAGTGAAGCCTAAGCTATGAGCTATGTTGCCCTGAACGATGCTCCCACTACAGGAGCGTGCATGCTTGGTAGCGGCATTGAAAGCCTGGATCTTGCACTTAAAATGAAACGGAATCTTGCATCATGAGTGTTGTTTTGTGTGTGTGCATCGGGCAACATCGGCGAGTCAGCAGACGTCAAGCCAAGGCGAGTCAAGCTGGTTTTACCGAACCGTTTGCCATTCCGGGGACTCGTCATAAACCATGTGCCTCTTGTCTAACTCCTCTTTTCTGCACGGCCAAGTCAGCCGCCTGAATAAAGCTTTCGGTAACGAAAAGAATGAAGAACTTCAAACTCCGAGGCACGCAGCCACACTTTTTGGAGCAACGACAGCTTCGTAACAGCTTGGCAACGACAAAAGCACATAGCGGAAAAAGATGAGCCTAAAGTTGTCATCATGGGGCGACTGGGACATCTCGAAAGGTTCAACCCAAAAAGGGTTGAAGCGTGGCCCTTGTACCAGGAGCGACTAAACTTTTTCTTCATTGCGCACAACATCGTCGAGGGGTCCCCAAAACGCGCAGTCCTGTGTAGCGTTTGTGGACCGACAACCTACACCGTCGTATGCTCGTCGTGTGTGCCGGTGGACTCCCTATGTGGACATTGTGTCGCAGCTCACCGCCCACTTCACACCGTGCCTGTCAGTGATTGTTCAGTGCTTTGCGTTTCATAAGCGTAGTCAACAGCCTGGAGAAACCATTGCGAATTTCGTCACCGCCCTGCGCCGCTTCTCTGAACGATGCGACTTTGGTGAGACCTTGTCAGACGTGCTAAGGGACCGTCTGGTGTGCGGTGTCCTGGACAAAGGGGTGCAGCGTCGTCCCCTGAGCAAACCAATGTTGGAGTTCAAAAAGGCATTTGAGACTGCAAATCCTTCGCCTTTGTAGGATTTGCAGCAACGACATTGATTTCCGTCAACAGCTTAAAGGAGCACCCAAGTGGATTCCGAGATCGTCTACTTATTGGCATAACTCAATCTTTGGGCTTTAAGCATCCTAAAAAACCCAAAATTGCATTCAAGGACAGCCGATTTTCATATTAAAAATCCAATCAAAGATTGTGGCACGCCACCCTTCCTGTGCCGTGGCGTAGAACACCGGGGGTACCACCAGACCGGAAGGCAACAGGGGAGGGCACGCGACAGCCAGTCACGAGTGACGGCTTCTCGGTGGACAGATTTTTCAAAGGCGCACGTATTCGAAAATTTAGTCTGCCGGGAAGCCGACACCTGTGATTGGCTGTCACGTGCCTTCCCTGCTGCCTTCCCGTCCGGTGGCACCTCCTGGTGTTCTGCGCCACGGCGCAGAAAGGAGGACATGCCACAATCTTTGATTGGATTTTTAATAGGGAAATCGACTGCCCTTGTATGTAATTTCAGGTTTCTTAGGATGCTTAGAGTCCATAGATTGAGTTATGACAATAAATAGACAATCTCAGAATCCACCTGAGTGCCCCTTTAAGACGACGACCGTTTTCTTTATTGAAAGTAGCTACCTACTCGGCCTTCTGCGCAATGCGAGCAGTCACGTCTCTAACATTTCACGGCACAACGCCCTATTCCCCCGAACAAGATCTAAACCACCATGCAACCCCCTCATCATCACATTCCATCTTTCCATACTCAGGCTCGGCAAACTAATCATGGACGCCACTTCCCACCTCATAAACTCTGAAGTAATTTCTAAAGCACCCACCCTAACTTATTTTCGTCAGCCCAACTTACGATCCCTTCTAGTACACAGCAACCAGTCTGAAACCCCCTCATCTTTACGTTCCATACTCAGGCTCGGCAAACTAATCATGGAAACCACTTCCCACCTTGTAGACTCTGAAGTAATTTATAAAGCACCCACCCTAACTTACCGTCGTCAGCCCAGCTAACGATCCCTTCTAGTACACAGCAACTAGTATGTTACATCCCTCCATACCCAGGCTCGGCAAACTAATCATAGACGCGCCACTTCCCACCTCGTAGACTCTAAAGTAATTTCTAAAGCACCCACCCTAACTTACGATCCCTTCTAGTACACAGCAACCAGTCCGAAATCCCCTCATCTTTACGTTCCATCCCTCCATACTCTGGCTCGGCAAACTAATCATGGACGCCACTTCCCACCTCATAGACTCTAAAGTAATTTCGAAAGCACCCGCCTAACTTCCTATCGACAGCCCAACTTACGATCCCTTCCAATACGCAGCAACCAGTCCACAAAGCCTCAGAGTTCCCTTCCCGGTACCACACCGTGCGGCACTCCGACATGTCTTGCGTGCAAACACAGCGGCCCTCCTCCCAACCTGCCAATGAGAATTCCTACGGCCCTTCAAAAGTGTCACAAATATTAGATAATGCTGCTCTCCACCTAGTGAAGGCAGATCTGAGATATCATAATGACCACTGTGCCCAGTTACGCCAAAAGCTCAGTGACGGTAAAAGACTCCTCAAGTCCCTTGACTCATCTTTCCATTCTCACTCACGTAAACTTGTCATCAAAATTCTTGAAGTCAACTCGTATCTCTATGCCGATGGTCTCGCCTGTAAATCAAGGAAACTAGACACTCTCTTGCCCCGAAATGATGAGGCTACCGTCCAACGCAATGATGATGTCACCACACCAGACGATTTATCCCTCGCTGCCCCTGAACATTTTATCTTATCGAAGGGCCTGTCCTTCGTCCCTGCACTTTAAAGCCGACCTGACCCTTTTTGTTTTTACATGTGGACAGCGAACAATTCTTCCAATGCCTACTTTTAGATGCCCACTTCACCCAGCATCCGTCTAACTTTAACCGCACCATGTTCGACACCATTAACCCAAAGACTATTATCTGGACCCCGCTTCCCGCCAAACACCCTGAAACCGACAGTTCAATCAAAGCATGTCGTAGCATCCTTGCCAACTTGTCTAGCAAACTAATCTCTAAATACTGCAACGCAACCCCACAAGAAGTTACCACTCTAAAATCCCTTCGAAACCGCACTGACCTCGTAACCAAGCCAGCCGATAAGGGTGGAACCGTGGTGGTCTGGCGCAGTGATCTCTACTCTAAAGAGACTCTCCAACAGCTCGTTCTGTTTTACCACTTCTGACTCCACCGCCGCCTTCCAAGATGCAATTTCAGCCACCGTAAGGCTCAAAATCGAAACCAACTCCCTTCACCCCGCTGCGAATTGCCTAATTGTTCGTCATCCCTGCACTGCCTCATTCTACCTCCTTCCCGAAATTCACAACGTTGTGAATTTTGAGAAGGCCCTAGCCGACATATTCTGTCCACCATATCCTGCCCCACTTACTTCATCTCCGCTTTTGTTGATTCAGTCCTTCAGCCTATTGTACAAAACCTGCCCAGTTATGTTAAAGACGCAACAGGCATCCTCCAACACCTATCTAATCTGGCCCCTACTCCCGACACTATCCTCTTCACAATGGACATCACGTATCTATACACGGTAATTCCTCACGCCGAAGGACCACAGGCTCTCTCACACTTTCTTGATCAGCGTCCCTCTCAAAATCCATCTCGCACCATAATCCGCCTCGCCCAACTAGTCCTAACACTAAACGCCTTCCAATTCAACTACTCCTCTATCGCCAAAACTGCAGTGTAGCCTTGGGAACTAAGATGGGTCCCTCGTTCGCCAACCTTTTTGTCGACTACGTCGAGCACTAGCTCTTTAATTCCTTCCCACACACGCACCCAAAATTCTATGCTCATTATATTGACATCTTTGGTAGTTGACCGTTTCACCAATGCACTCTGTAACGCCTACCCCTCCCTCAAGTTTACCTCACTGATATCGAAATGCGCTGTCAACTTCCTAGACTTAATAGTCGCTATAATTCGTTGCAACTCAACAACGAAGGACGAGGGTAAGACGGGCCGGGGAGGAGGAAGCAGACGGAACACTTAAGAGAGAAGGAGGTATCCCCCTCTCCAGCGTTTGGTCTGCTTCCTCCTCCCTGGCCCGCCCTACCCTCGCCCTTCGTTCTTGGGTTGCAATGGACTGTAGTGACGGTCACAGGTTCCACACCTCTGTGCACTATAAACCCACTGACAGCCATAGCTACCTTCTTTACTCCTCGATCCATTCTAGGTCCCAAATCAACTCTATTCCCTTCTCGCAATTCCTTCGCCTCCATAGGATTTGCAGCGACGACATTGATTTCCGTCAACAGCTTAAGACGATGACCGCCTTCTTTACTGAACGTAGTTACCCACTCGGACTTCTGCGCAATCCGAGCAGTTGCTTCTCCAACATTTCGCGTCACTGCTGCTGCGATTCGCATTTTCCAAGTGCTCTAGTGGAGCATGTCGGGCTGCTTCAACATCGAGCCGAAGCAGCTTCTACGGCTATGTGGGATTTTCCTTTTCACTCTTGTCAGCTCAGCTGCACATTACTGCTTGTGCCGGCCCTTATACCACTGCTTCGTCGACCTGTTCTGGAACTCGTGGCATCATCACTGACGTTGCCACTGGTCTCGGGTATCTTGGGGTCAATACCAGTGGCGGCCCTGATGCTGGCTATTGCACTGTCATCGTCAGCCCCACACAATTCTTTTATAACTGCTTTTCCAGAAGGTACCTCGCACAGGTTGCTTTCTGCGGTGCTTTTGCACTGCACGTCTGAAAACAAGTGAGGAGACTGTCACAAAAGTGGCCATGGCTGCAAAAAACTGCCACTTGTTATTTAGAGACAGTGATCCCAGGATGTAGATTTCTCTGTAATGTAGCCAGCTCACTTTGCCTACTTCTATGGTGGCCCCCAGCAGCAGATGTTTTCTGGAACATGTAGGCATCTTAAGTAGCAACTGTGCAGCAACTGTATTCATGTATATATGCAATACCTTATTAAACAATTTTTAGGATGTTTTGGAATAAAATTGTGCACGTATCATGTAAACACACGTAGCATATTTAGCTTTGAAACAGTATGGGATTATCCAACATCAAAGAAAGCTAGAAATAGAAACATTCAGAGACCAACTTCATGTAGCATTTTTTTATTTTATTTTTTTGAGGATGTCAATGGGAATATAAAAGCCGGTAAAAAGTCACGGTGGCGAATACCTACACTACGTTTATTAGAACAACAGGCTCCTTCGAAGATTTGTACCACTTAAAGAAAAGTAACCTCTTTTTATTTGTACCACTTAAAGAAAAGTAACCTCTTTTTGTCGTCTTACATTCTTCCCAGAATCTCTACCCGGCGGTCGTACATTTGACAAGGCATGTCAGCTAACCTCGGGAGCTGTTGCCAGAGCAACAAACGCGAAATTTAAAGCGCTGCTAGGCGAAGACAGCTAGTATGAACCACGACCAAGCCGGTCGTGCAATGAACTCGTTCGAGGTACGCAGTACTCGTTCGAGGTACGCAGTGCTGCGACGACCCACACATGCAAAACAAATACTAGGCGGCCGTCCGCTCCGCTAATTGTTTTGCGTGCTGCTGTTGGTTATGCCCACCGTCAAAGTTATATCTTACCCGAACATGTTCCTTGAGGTTTCGGTGTTGTGATGGACTGCGACGTATGTCTTGAGGAAACGGAGAGCTTCTAAAATCACCCGTAGGCCGGTGCACAACCCGCCGTTCCGCTTCTGCTACCGAAGATATTCTAGGTGCTCGTCTCACATAGTTTGAGTACCGACGTCTCGCGGGTGGTATAGTTGACAGGTGGCCTTTTTTGCCGGCAGGCGCGCCTTCCGACATCGTAAAAACGCGTAAATGTGGAGCGCATCGCAAGTGGAACCAACGAACCGAGAGCCTACCGAGGCGAGCACTCGCAAGTTCAGCTGTTCAGAGCCATTAGGCCTAGTGGTTAACTGGAGCCGCGAGTAGGTTAAATAATTAGGAACGTAAAGCGTGTGCAAAATACGCGTTAAACAAATTATTTTCGTAATTAAAACGATGTAGAAATTGTTTCCGCAATAAATGCCTTCTTTTTTAAAAAATCCCGTAACATGTGCCGAGCGCTGCCAACGAGAGTACGCTTTACGAACTCAGTTTACCTGAAATGGCATTTAGGTTGAATGCCATTTGAGTTGCCGTGTGGCAGTGCCTAAATGACATTTACACTGAATGTCATTTGGCGTAAATGC